>CM023489.1:41818978-41872494 GCA_013339685.2 Hyalomma asiaticum | reverse complement strand
AAATGGGCGACGCGGCTTTGCCTGCGTATTTTCATTCTTGGTGCGTGTGGTTTTCAAGCCTGTGAAGCTATTTATTACTATTAGAGAGGCCCCTGCCATGTCTGCCGAACATGAACTGACAAATGTGGTGCCCTACATTGCACACCTACAATCGTGTCAGCCAAGAATTATGCTGCTGTACATTGGAGAAAGAGCAAGAATTTCAAATAAAACCTCGTTTACTCTTCTTTGCCCTGGAATCGTGCTCATAGATGGTGGGGGTGGGACACTCCACACCAAGTATGCCAGTCACTCATAGTGACTGCAAGGCTGCGGAAGCTTTCATGAACTAGTCAGGAGTAGCTGCTTTGTGGTAGCTGCCTCATGGGGGTATGAGCTCGTGGGAGCCAAACAGTGCACAGTTCATGCCGCAACATCAGCAAGTCCTATCAGCAGTGACTAGTGCAAATAGTGAATGTATTTGAAAGGTTCCTGCGGCAGAGTGCCTTATATTGGTTGCTTAAAGGGACTGTCTACCGCTCGAAAAACTTTTTGGATGACATCACCACTTTAATTTTTCTGGCACCAGCTCCATATTTCAGATGGCAAGGAGGCTGTGAAGTCATCGCATAAGGTTCATAAAGCGTCTGCCCATTTTGGTTTGAACACATCGTTCATTCGGTGAATTAATATTACTGGCAAGGTTCTGAGAAAACTGAATGACCCTGGCTGCTTCAGGGCTATCGATACCATTGGAAAACATCAATATCAAAATATAGTGGAAAGACTGCCGGAGTTGCCCTTTAACACAGCTTACACATTCCTGTTACTGTTGCTTTACTGCTTTAATAACAGCAAACTAGAACTATGGAATACAAGCGGTAACTTATCCAGCAAGTAATGTTTCAACCGCTGGCATGACCGCAAGCACAAGATACAGATACCCTGCTGTACACAACTCGTTAACCTGAACCGATAGGACAGCTGTACAAGGAGTGTTGCAAATGCATATCGGTATGCCTAAATTATCTGAGTCTGAAAATGTTACACTGCTCAATGAGCTTGTCTACTTGGCAAAGCTCTACGTGTATTTTAGGCATCAAAGTACTCATATTATGCACACGAAATGAACACACTGATACATAAACATCAAAAGGGCATGACCAAAATGTACGTCACAAAATATAGAAGGGCAGGGAAAAAATAGGTTGTTGAATTCCATTGGCAGACCGTGAAAGCTCTGACAGATCACGAACGAAGCGTATCAATGTGAGCGAGATCGTTCTTGCCAAATTTGCAATTGGAATGCAGGTGCCTCCAGCAGGAGCACTTAATACACGGAAATCTAGTGAGCAGGCACTAGATTAGAGCGGATCGGGACAATCTCAGCATTTTGAGCGCGCTGTTCCCTCCCAGTACCTTTGCAAGTTTTACACGTTGTGGTGTGCTTCAAAGCTGAAATGGACCTACCAGCCCAGTGACAAGTTGTTTCCTCCACAGTTCGCAATGGATAGAAGTACTGGTGGAACAAGGCGAAAACAGTATTTCAGAAAAAAAAAAGCCTTTCTCCACATTACCTTCACCATAAGATATGCGGTATCCCATCACATGAATATCGCCAGACGAGACCCTCGATGGAGCCAACCACTTCAGGCCTCTTAGCTAGCAGGTGGAAGATCATATCAAATGTCCTTTTGGTGCACAACAGCTTCACACTCACTGTCTGCATCAGAAAATATTCACTCAACTCTTAACTAGGGCAAAAACGCAAGCACATGCAGCAAAACATTTTTGCTAGTCGTTCATGGAGGCCAGCGACCACAACTGTGACGGGAAGAGGGGTACATGAAATACATCACGTGGACCCTCCGGTCAAATCCGCCAATTTCTGTGGAGCAACAGTTGTTACTCCAGGGGAAGATAAGAAATCTACAGCTTCTCCCAATCTGAATGTGATTGCTCCATACAGAGCAGAAAAACACGGACAGGGTCTGCCACTGGAATTCAACATATGGCATCGAGAATGGTGCCATGTTTGATGGTGGAAGAGAATATCACCATATATAGGGCACCTGGGAAGTGAACGTTCCACAGTTAGTGACCCTGTAACAAAATTAACTAAGTTAGCAAACCTTACTCGGGTATTTTGTTGATTCAAGTATTGAAGCGAGGATTTCAGAGTTAAATTCATAATGAAGTGCCACAAGATTCCTGTCATAAACTCCTTTCAAAATCATCACTGATATACCGCAGTGCAAAAGCAAAGCCATCCTGTCAAGTTGTATGGTAATTTGCCTACAAAGCAGCTACACTCGCACCTGGGCACACTTGCGAAACCAGTCACCCATTGCTTGTAAGGCAAGGCACGATTCCTTTGCGTTCATAATGAAAACAGTGACATCCATTCTCTTCTTCACATTTCAATATGCTTAACTGGGCAAAAAAGGGATTATTCATTCCATCTTTTACAACAC
Source organism: Hyalomma asiaticum (assembly GCA_013339685.2). Lineage (NCBI taxonomy): Eukaryota > Metazoa > Arthropoda > Arachnida > Ixodida > Ixodidae > Hyalomma > Hyalomma asiaticum. The sequence continues at coordinate 41,870,041 of CM023489.1, read as the reverse complement.
AAGTAATAACAAGTAAGTAGACATGCTAGCATCACCATCACAATCTCAAATTCATAACAAAGTGAAGCAGCTTAATGGGACAAACAAACTAATTATTTTAGGAAGACACTCGCTGAGATGAATTTCTGACAGTATCAAAAGTGCGCAACTTCCTGGATGATCCACTGGACGATCCACTGGCGCACCTGCAACAACACAGAGACCACCATTAAGGCCAGAATGAATACTCACACTGCATCTGTACGCTAATTTTATCTTTAGAATGAATTACACTTGCATGCAGACAACTACTTTTAATCAATTACAAGTAACCAATTGCTTTATTGAGCAGACAAGCTGCAACAGACAATACATATATGAGCACTTCAATTCGGTGGGAACTATACAGCAGAAAATCTACAGCGGTGGCATGCAGCAGCATGCATGACGCAAATGTTGACACAGGGCCACCTTGTTCTTTGTTCATTATGTCTTCCACCCCATGTTGGCCAAACATTTAAACTCCTATCGTGCTCCTATGACATGATGGGCAGTGTGGATGTGGATGCCAGGAACTCAAGTGCTGTATCGACAGCTTGTCGTGTTTCACAGACTTATACACAGCTGTTCTTTTGACTCGAGGAATAACAAAGTGCTACATTTGAAAGATGCCACAGATGTCAGGTCTGAGTTAAGAAAGTACAATATCCTTAAGGGCCCTAACTTCCAGCGATACTGCAAAAAATCGCGGAACTCGCGTTTTTTTTTTTTTTTTTTTTTTTGCAGAAATGCAATAAAATATTACAAGCCTGACTTTTGGTTCCCCCACTCACTGGCCCAGGTTTCAATAAGGCACAGGAGATTCGACGCAGCTATCTTCCGCGTGTAAAATAACTAGAAAATGTGCGAATATCTAAAACTTGCAATATGAATAGAATATTTTCCTCATTTAAAGCACAATCGATTCGAAAAATACATATTTGGCTGTTCCTGAACATTCAAATATGGATGTTTCCAGCAAGAGCATTGAGTATTCAGAGGATTTGTGCTAAGTATTATTTTCTCAGCGGGTGATCATTAATACTAGGCTGGTGTGAATATTTGGATATAAATATTACAGTAGTCCGATTCTTTTTAAGACGAATTTAAATGCCGGAGTTTTAAAGTACTCAAAACGAACAAAACACTTTTCTGCATGTAGCTTGCCTGTAGAGGTGGTTTCACTGCAGCATGGGCATCTATGCCACGAAACAACCTTTCCAGGAGACATCTGCATTACCGTGAAGACACACTCCATAGGGAGGACAGCATATTACCTGTACAATGACTAAATTTTATCAATGCCTTGGAACGAATTACATAAGTTTGAATTGATTAAATATAGTAAACAGTAAACCATAGTGTGCTTTACTGCTACTATTCAACACCTAGTACTATTATCCAATACGATTACACTAATTACAATTCCCTGTAACTTTGCCTTGAACCAAAAAGCCTAGTCTTCGATTCCTTTTCCACGTTATTAGCCCTTGGAAGGAGCAAATTTTACTGAATGTACAGCAGCTACTGTGTGTTGCACCTTTTGCCCGTATAGAGTGATATGTGGTCTCTTATTGCATTTCCCATTTTGTGGCATGAAGGTAAGCTGGGCGTTTCAATAATGATACCCAAGCAAAATTTATAGTTTGGAAGTAAACAAGACTATGTGTGAGCATTACAATGCATCCTAGCACAACACTTTCAACTACCCCTAAATACCTATCAGTGCACATGAACTCTGTTGACACAGAGAGATCATTCGCGTGTTATGGTGATGCTGTGTCCCAAAAGTGTCATAGGCACCATTCGAGCTTGTAAAAAGATATTTCCCAACGAGCGGCAGCTTCTCTGCGCGCGCCGAACGGCTGCAAACCAACGTTGTCCCAATAATCATCCTGTCATATTTGCAGGGAAACGAATAAAATTCCATCTTCGGAAGATTCCTGATAGTCTTCTAAAGCTACTATGGGCTCCGTCCACTGACCAGAGGGCGCTACGTAGCTTTGTCGGCTCGGGGTGCAGACACGCGCGCGTTCGCCCATAACGTACGCATGGTGGAAGCCAAGACGACAGCGATGCGTGCATTTCTTCGCTGCTTTTTGGGCGTGCTACGAAGAAAACCACATGCACGCTCACGTCGCCCTCTGGAACAGTTTGCTTCAGGTTTGTAGCACGCGTCTCAAAGGAAAAAAAAATCACAGCATATCCACGGGGTGAATGATGATGAGTGGGCAAAGCTCCGGAGGGAATGATCGGTAAATCGTGAACCTTCCGTGTAATTCGCCCAGTCGATCATCATGTAAAGACGTCTTACGCAGCCCCTTACACAGGCCGGAACGCGCACCGTGTTTGCCGATGCCTTCACATGACTGCTGAGAGAGTATAAGGCGGAGAGGACACAGCGTCTTACACCAGCTTCTTACACGGGCCGTAACGCGCTAGCACAAACGCGTTAGAAACACGGAGTCTTTCGTTAATGTTGGGTATTTACTGTCATCGTGGTGCATGTGTCCATGTGCGCTTCGTGGCGTAGTGGCTAGCGCCGCGCGTTCGGAAGCGAGGGGTCCCTGGTTCGATTCCGCGCTTCAGACACAACGTTCGGAATTGTTGAGTGGCGAAGCTCCTCTTAGCCTAACCTTGTCCTGCGTCAGGCGTAACCGGCGTGCCGGGAGGCACGCGCTCGCCCTCGGCGCGTGCCTCTCTCTCTCTCCCGGTACGTGCCTCTCTCTCTCTCACACTTCCACTGCTGTCTTGTGAGAGAGAGCGAAAGGCGCACATTGACTATGGAAACGCTCTTTCTTAGATGAACGCTCTACCAGCTCGCAAAGAAGGAGAACGCGCCCTCACCCGCGAGAGACAACGTTGGCGCAGGCAGCGTCTCCTAGCGAGTTTCTTGATTGAGAAATACCGACTGCTCGTGTTGGAGAACTGTTCACCGGCCACCCATATATATATATATAGGCACAGGATCTTGACTTGCAATGAAGTGCCGGTGGGAGATTTCACTTGTGCATAGTTGAACCATAAGGATTCGTAGCGTGCGCATTAACTAAATTAATCCGGAACTCGGCACGATCTACGATGAACCTCCCAAGCTTCGCCCACTCATCATCGTTCACTCCGTGGATATGCTGCAATTTTTTTGTCATCGACCATGGTCCACCAAGCGGGATCCGACACGTACGGCGACGATCCAGGAGAATGAGAGGAGCGCTCCCCGCGCAGCAGCCAATCGGAGAGCAGCTGCACCGCCAACGCCATCTAGCGTACCTTCACTCAACCGCCATATTGTACGCATGTCTATGGGACAGTGCCCTCTCGGAAACGAGACGAGAAATGGAGATGACGACACAGAATGCGTACAGCGCCACCTAGTGTATCGTCACCCAACTGCAGTTTGCATGCATCTCTAGAGTTACTGTATATGCTCTCTACGGGACCAGAGTTGCGCATAGGTCCGCCATCTTGCACGTCCATTCGCGTTAAGCAGCAAAGCCGCTCCTCTCGAATGTAGGACACTGGCGCGGTTCAGCAGAGGCGTGCGCTTTCTTGCTCATTCCGCATCGCTGGCCGAAACTTTCGCTTCCAAAAATGAAAAAGAAAGGTGATTCGAACAAACAATCAATTTACCAATTTAGACATAAGTGGTTATAAACTGTTCGATGGTCCTCACTATCAGCAGAAGCGTTTTTTTTTTTTGTAAATATCAAATGAAAACACTATTCTGGACAAAATGTATAAGCTGAACAAATCTCTCGTTTCACGTCGTACTTGATGCAAGGCTTTAAAATACAAAATAGGTACATTGAAAAACGATGAGCGCAGATAACACAAGTAAAAAAGATTACCTTCACGGCAAATCTTCGCAGATCCATAGGTATATCCGGCGTAATGAAAACTGGATACGACTTACAAAATTTTATGCTGCGTAGCAGTCTGTGCTAGATTTATACGAAATGAATCCTTATGCATATTCAAACGCACACGTTTTTGTTCTTTGCGGTGCAATTTTTGTCACCGGCTAGCCAGCTGTTACCAAGCGGGCGTGAAGTCCTACCTTATCCTGAACGTTTACGATTTCACTATCACAAGAATATTACCAATGAGAGTTATAATTGCTCCATATAAACAAGTCTTATGCGAGGCGTATGTAGGGATGTGCATTCTAAAAGGTACTGCTAAGCTGAAATAAATATTGGGTCGCATCGAGCTGCCGACATAACCCGCTGGGCCGATTCCGATGACCGACCACGACGATTTAATCATTTTGCTTCGAGTGGCACTTCCTTTTTTTTTTTTTTTTTTGGCACATGTCTGAGAAAACAGAGTTTCCAGCAAAATTAAACCAAACATCACGCTGCCACAGCCAACGTTATTAGATCACAGCTGAGCCAAATGAGCTATGCCTGAACGTCGAAACATGGCCTCCGCGATCGGCAGCTGCCGTCGTCGATTGCCGAGGCCACGGTCGAACATCGGACAGCGGTGGCGCGGCGGAGGGTAGCGGCCATGGTGGCGTGGCGGGCGTCAGCGCACGCGCTGCCGTGAAGTTGGCTTTTCCTAAAAAGGACGCATTTTGCGCACGTGAGCGCTCTAGGCGAATGGGGTGCGCTCTAGGCGAGTTCTGTCATAGACGCAAGTCTGTTCCCCAAGGGGAACATATACAGTAACTCTATGCATCTCTATGGGACAGTGCCATCTATTGTATGCTATTGTATGCTAAGGGAGACGCTACTGGCTACGCAGGATGCATCGACAACCGAGAACCGCCCAGGTTATGCCATAAGGAGCTTCGCCCCTAAAAAAAAAAAACAAAGTGGGGCACGCGGTGCAGACCTGCTTGGAGACGCGCGCGTCAGACTGCAGTTGCGTATTGTCGGGCCACAGTCCGCCCGACTTTGCTGCTTTTTTCCGCCAGGCTGTGCCTTCTGGCGATGATGTCGCACATGGAAAACACGACTGCATGGAGCCTATACAATCCGTGCACGCGACAACGCGTCGAAGTAAAATATCCACGGCGTGCAAGCAGGCTCGCATTGCTCCGGCACGGCCGGCCGTGAGAAGGGAACGCGCATTGTTTTTTGGTGGCCACCGCCAGTCGTCTCAGTGGCGCTGCACGCACGATTTAAATAAAGTTACTGCATGTTCTGTAACTAGATGTATGTTCTGTATGTTTTGCAACAGTAACTAGATTTGAACAAAGTCCCTGAAAAATAATTCAGGGACCTTAGATTCGATGGTTACCTATACTGTGGATGCAGAGTTGTCCGCGACTCCAACACCTTCACGCTCTCGCGTTGAAAGAACATCTCACAGCTTTTATACGGACAGCGCACCTTGAATACCAGCACGTTCGGTATGCAGTTACGAGCCCGGGCTGTCAGCGTCTAACGTCGTCGTGCCAGCACTCGCAAGTAGGCGCACAATTCATAATTAAGAAAAACCGGTTCAAGTTAAATTAGCATGATTTGGAACAATTTAGGAGACAGGCATAATGATCCAATTGCATATATAAACAGAAATTCGTTAGAATCGCTTCTAACACGACAACCCCACACATACACTGCTTGAATTCACTGGCTCGATCCAGGATCGGCCCACACTTCGTCTATGGGGCAAAAAGTGCATAGTTGATCAATACTGGTTCAGCACAGAGATTGATTTCTTCCTACGGCAAAAACACCTGCGCATCCCTGCTTCATACCACTCCAGGTTTCATGGTAGGTAGTCCAGCTGGATTTTTTTTTTCTTGCAAATAACCTTCAACAATTATTCACATAGAACCATTATGTATACTCACACAGTCAGTGTTACATCTCTTCGTGTTCACCGACTTTCAGACAGCCACAATTGATTGATTTCCGGGGTTTCTCCTCCTAAAACCATGCCGATTATGAGATACATCATAGTGGGGGAAGGCTCGCGAAACTTAGACAAGCTGGAGTTCCTTAACGCACACTGACCTCGCACAGTACACTAATCTTGCTCACTAAAAGAAGCTTGCCTACAAATTGTGACCATTCGCAATGAAAGAAGCAAACAAAGGACCAAGTCAAACAGGCCAAACTGACATGCAGGCTTAAGCTATTCTTTAGATGAAATTATACAACTTATCTACCTTCCTCTCACAACGGCCAAAAATCACACTGATAGAAGAAAACAAGGAGACAGGTTACAACGATTCATATATTGAAGAAAAACTGCACCAACGTCGAGGGCGAAAAGCAAGGCCACGACAACCACGGCCACTGCGTTGGGCACACTAGGAGGTTACCTCGAGCAGAATAATATCCAAGAGTAAGCTGTTAAATTGAATTATTAAATTTATCTACCTTCCTCTGATCAACATTGCAGAACAGGACTACGTAATGCACACAGATGGCAGGTTGAACTCCACTGGTGGATGCAGATTCCATTGAAGACACGTCAAAGCACCTCCTGCAATAAGAAACTGATCATTCGGTGAGCCCACACAGGAGCTGCGTCCCTCAGCAATTGGTTAGGTGCTCTTCTTTGCATTACAGGTGGCCATGTGGCAAATGAGAGCGCCTTCGCTTGAAAAAGACGTGTTGCAGTGAACGCAGGAAAAACAACGCTTCTCTTTGTGGATGCGAGTGTGCTTCTTGAGGGTGGTTTTTTGAGCAAAGGATGCCTTGCAGATGACACAGGAGAAGGGACGCTCTCCAGTATGGGTGCGTATGTGGTTCTTGAGGTGGCCTTTCTCGGTAAAGGATGCGCTGCAGTGGGTGCAGGAATATGGGCGCTCTCCTGTGTGGGTGCGAAAGTGGTCCTTGAGGGTATTACTATGAGAGAATGCAGCTGGACAGAGGTGATACAGAAAGGGGCGCTCGCCCGTGTGTATGCGAAGGTGCCTGATCATGTGTCCCTTGTACTTGCTTACATAGGTGCATAGCCGGCAGGAATGCAGTTGGCCTTGTGTGGACACCAAGGAATCGTACGGTAGCTCTGAGGGTGGCAGCAACGAGGAGCCTGCAAAGCCAGAGAGAGCACATGAGGGCCATTTGAAGAAAGCGTGACACTTTATCTGAAACTGTACCGGTGCACAGGTAATCGAGGAGGTGTGCTGCGTGTGTAAAGCACGCAATAAATCTTATATAATCTTCTCAAGGTCACACTGCCTCCCATGCTACTTTATTCTTCATCCAAACATCAAGGGACTAGAATGGCCTTCCCACCATTTTCCTTAGCCATCTTGAAACAGATTATGGCAGAGCTGCTTCTGTAGATGTGACCGCCTCTCATGTAAGACCTGTTCCCTTAGTGGCTTTTGAGGTGTTATGAAAATATTAATCTTGGCTTAAAGAAATATCATGTTACTGCAGTGCAAAAGTCTGGTAGCTGTTCGCACAAATTTTAATAAATGAGGGCATAGCTACCATGACCACAAGATGGCAACACCGCCTGTTATTACGCAGGTGCCCAATTTCAATCACCATGTCTACCACTATCCGCAAGGAGTTACGCTTAATTTCTTGCGTATCATGGACAATGCTTGCTGAGTGAACTAATTATGCTATTTTTCTCATGAAATGCCGCATGTGAAGAGGAGCACTTGACAACGCAACACATGAAGCACATATTGACAAGCGTACTTTACTGGATCTTTATGTACGGATAGGGCGTCGCCTTCATTGCATGCGCTGTCTTACGGCGCTCAAACTAAACTTACATGTGTAGATTTTTGCATACTTCCATCTGTCCCACAAGCAAATTCTGGAAATCGTGTGAACACCAGTCACAACAGTCGAATTTACAGTAGCACACGCATAAAGCTGATGCACCGTGCCGCAGAGGCTGTTATCGACGATCGACGTGCGTGCTCGCATCTGTTATTGTGCTGTGAGCCTTAATACTTTGCTGGTCAAAGTTTACACGATGAAGAGTTGTGTCTTCAACGATGTGGCTCCTGCTTTTAAACCATTACAACAACGTGCCAATATGAAGCGGAACATGACTTAATGAAATTACCATGACAGAATTGGAAGACGTGAAAAAGTCACGAAGAATACCTGAAAGGACTAGAATTCCATCATAGTTAGTGAAAAACCAGTGTCGACGTTTGGAAATAATCAACTGTTTCCATGTGTCATCGCAGTTCAAACATTTACATTACATGCTAATGTAGTGCAGCAACAAAACAACAAAAGCACAAACACACCAGGGAATCACAACGGAAACCTATGTGCCGGGTGATTGCACCAACAAGTAAATTTTTGTTTATCAGCACGTACACATAAACACACACACTATATATACATATTAAATATGTTATACTGTACACTGAAGCAACATTTGGGAGGCAGCATTTACTTGCCTAAGTGAACAATGTATTCTAAGCATGTTAACCTGCACAACCCATTCATTGATGTAAAGTGCCTCATGTGCTTTAGGCATGACAGTATTCTTCAAGAGTGCACCAACTGAAATAACCTATACCGTAGTATGAAAGGTGCATAAATGAGAAAATGAAAAACGGGGTGTTGCAACATGAGGTCGGGTAGAAGATGGCAGCCATGCGCAACTGCAATCGGAAAATTGTTGCTTCAGAATTAGTAGCACTGAAAAAAAAACATGGATGCATCACATCACAACAGGGACACAGAGCACTATGGTGCTGGATAATGAAGGAGTCTATAAGGCCTTCTGCTGTATACTCATTTTAAATACAATTCGTAAGGCACAGCAATGCGAAAGCAATGTGGCACTGCCAAGTTGTCGCGATAAATTGCAATACTTGGAGCACATGGATACTGGTGTTCTCCAGCCGTGTCATCGCTTTGAGCTGGGGACACTGAGCCAATTCCTTGTGGTACGAAATGAAAGCAAGATCCTCTCTGAAGCATTGTGAAATCATTTGTGTCCGTCTGCGATTACACTGCCCACTGCAGTATAGCAAAAAATACACCAGCCATGACGAGTTCCGAGTATCGCGTTTCGCTAAGCACTGCACAAATGTTTTCACCTCATCGCAATACAGAGCAACGAAAGCTCCAAATGACAAGAGTGTCAATCACCACTACAGCCGGGATGAATGGCTTAGAAAGAGGTGTACAATTGCTTTACACTGATCACTGAAACACTGCTACGAAATGCGATGTTTCCATAAAAAATTTCTATATAACAACGGGGCAAATATGAAATGTGCACTCTAGTTCCTTTAAAATAGCCAGTCAGAGGCAGTGACAAGGACAGCATATCGCAATAAAATGATCAAGTTTTGAAAGAATAAGTCCAAAAAGCTCCCAAACAAGCATGAATCATTTCTAAGGAAGAGGACGCTGAGACACATTTCTGGCGATGTCTAAAGCGTGCCGCTTGTTGGATTCTCTGTGCAAGATTTGGGCACATCTGGAACAGAACAGAGGTGGTCGTTAAAATTAGTGCACACACATGGACCTCTTAAGCGAATACCGAGGTATGGTAAACTTATCGTGAAATAAAATCTCCCCAATGTAATTTAAAAAGCAAGTCAAGGAATTAATTTTTCCTGAGTGTTATATTTTTACATCAAGGTATGCACTGTTTGTGCTTTTGTGTGCTGTAATATGTGTACAGTAGAACCCTGCTGATATCGTTTCTCACCGGGGCCGTAAAAAATAAACGTAAGAGCTGGGAAACTTAAAGGAGTACTGACACGAATTTTTGACATTCTCGTATTGTTGCTGTAAATGAAAGCACTGGCGTGGAGAACCCCCAAAACAGTGCCATGGTGCCCCGCAAAGCAATGAATATATTTTTAATATGGCTCCCTTAAAATCTGACTTTCGGTTTCGATTTCGAGGGGGCGGTTTCCTAGTGACGTATCAACATAGTCGGACGACGTCTGAGTCACGTAGGGACAGAAATTCTTCATGGCGTCGCTGCAACTCTGTCGTCCTTGGTCAGTTACACCTGAGGCACGCAAACAACGGCAATTTCACGGTCGTCCAGTGACTCTGACAGCGATTTCGGCGATATTTAAGAGCCCGTGTTCATACGTCATCGTAGTGTCCATTGCAATGGGGCTGGGTTGCTGTGCTGGGCGACGAAAACTTTAAAGCCAAATTAAAATATTTTGTACGTGTTTCCTGGCTTCCGTGTGCGGAATGCGTTAACAATACATGGCTAGGAAACGAAAAATGTATATTTTGCGCCGCCGCAAAATCGTGTCAGTACTCCTTTAAGAGCTGAGGAACGGCAAAAATGGAAAAATCAGAGAAGTGGTGATCGGCACATTAGGCTACGATTTCGTTGACAAAGAAAACCTTGCTAGTGACAACGGCGTCATCAATGGAAACGTAATCACTGTACACGATTCCGTCACCAACAGTTTGCATCACTGCGCCATAATTTTGCTGGTGGAAGCTGGAAACGTAATGGGCGTCGCCCATCGTACAGCTAATCCTACAGTCAAGCCAGGTCAAAGTCAATACTGCCGTCGGCGGTGGTCGCTTGGAGCTGCGATTCGCGACATACATGCAGGAACATTCCCACACTGAGACGTAACAGCGGGTTCCTAATGCGTTGAATCCTATGGGAGCTATGCCGGGACCGGCCACAAACGACGTAACAGCCGGGAAAGCGTAGCAGCCGGGTACGTAACAGCAGGGTTCTACTGTATTATATAATTTGTGAAGAGGTAATTCCGCGTGTGTACAACTCTGTTTTGTTGCTTTTCATATTCTGTTCTTTCTTTCCTTTCAAAAGTAGGAGAGTCCTTCTTTTAGTTATTCTTCTTGTAGTGTTCCACGTATGTACGTGTTTTGAAGTTGTATCATTTGTAGATGATAGATCGCACTACTGCAGCTGCTGTCTGAGTGATGTAGCCTAATCAGGCACTTTACAGGGCTTTTGCTATGTCCCCAAAGACAAGAAAAAAGCATAAATTATATCAAACAATCGAGCAAACCTTTGACGCTTGGTATCAACCTTACTAGGAGGTATCAGATGACAATGTAATTAGCTTTGTAAATGCAAAGTTACAATTTCATGCATGCGTCTACTTATATTATACTGAAGAGAAAAGCTCATGCGGACAACAGAAACTCCAGCACATGAGTTTAGTCGAAACTATACAGGAGATTATCAATGATTGTTCAACGCAGCGGCCACAATTGAGTGAACTTTCGGACAAGCATACAACAGCGGTTAGTATTTCTTTACTTCTGGCAATAAACAAATATTTCAACTGATAGCTCTATGCTAAGATAACGATTGGCACGTGGGATGTTCGGATCAGGAAATCGAGTACAGACAATCAGTTTCCATTTTTGCAACACTTGTCGAAAATGCCCCTTTGAACACTTTCTAATGAAGTGCATGCATTTCAATCACGATACAAGAATAAAGTTGTTGAGGGAGTGGGCCATTCAGGGCACCATATTCACACAACAGAGCTCTTCTTTCCTGCGGACACATTCATAACTGCAGACTACTCACAACTGTAATAAGAAGTGATAGCCTCTTTATGGGCCATAACCATGATACGATCATGAGTGAAGCCCCCTATAGTGGAGTGTTCCGGAGTAGTTTTGACCACAAGGGGTTTTCTGACGTGCATGGAAATTAAAATCACAGTCACTGTAATGCGCCCGCCGTGGCAAGGATTCGATCCTGCGACCTCAGGAATTCATAACTTTAGCTGGCTATAACATATGGGCACCTGTTTCTAGAAATTCACAGCTACATTTATCGAGATATACAATAAATCCAATGAAACATCTTTAATCATGCAACACCTATTTCACGAGGCTGGATCACATTGACAGGGCAAGTGACGTCAATTCGACTTTATCAATTTTTCAAACTCGCCCTGGAGCTGACATAATCATAACGGCGCTGGCGTAGCTGTTCGGATCCAAACAATCATCTCCAATCGCCACTATTGGGGGTGATCGGAGCATTTTATTGTACGCTCGCGAATGCTGACTTGGGCTGCAACGTCGCAAAGTGGGCTGTCCATTACAGCAGTGAGAACAGGAGGGAGAACGCAGCCAATAGTCAAGCGGCACATTCTCTGGAAGATGACGCACTCTTTATCATTTGGAACTGTGTTGTCTTTGACTGGAAAACAAAGTGTTTGACGTGTCCAAATAAAAGAACATTTTATATTAGAAAATGTGTTTGCTTCTTCACAGGCTTAAACATGCCCATAAGCAATAGTACATTTGCCTTGTACGATTTATTGCAATCACTTTTTGTGCGCATTCACTAGGTGGTATTGCTGACACTTTAAAGAAAAGGAAGAAGTAAGAGCAGCGTGTGGAGTGGCATTAGTTTAAAAAAAGAAGGGTCACTCATTGTTGTGATTGTCGCAATGAATTGAATGTTCTGGTGCTGGCTCCAGGCATGTGGGATGGAACGTTTATATGGACAAGCACTCGGCTCCCGTATCGGGGTCACGCCCACTGGGAACTTTGCTGTCAGAAGCTTTGAAGGAAGCGTTATGGAAACACTTGAAGGTGCTGAACACCAAAAGCCCTGCTTACCAGTTTGGGAAGGAGGGCTTCAATGCTGAACAAGTGCTTTGCGCTTCAGGAGGAGCAGAGGTGCAGATTGTGCACAGAGTTGTATATTGGCTGCCAATCTTACGCTTCTGCTTGTGTTTTACAGGGGCACAGCAAGTGACCAACTCTGATGTTTTAAAAAAGACAAGCGCATCCTCGAGTTGGCTGTAACCGTGCGGCTGTATAGCGGTCGAGTGAGGGACTGACAGTGTTCGCGAGGCCGAGAGCGCCAAGTACTGGCACAGCCGAGCTCAAGAGACACGCTACGGGCTCGCGTGGCATTTTTCCTCTAGCCCAGCCATGTCTTTGAATAGCATATCTCTATGCTGCAACAGGAGCCCCACAGTGGAAGTGTACTGCGATGGGTGACGAAAGCTGTTTCGAAATGTTTGCTATGCCCCTCGAGTCTACAAAGCCGACATACATGTCGCGTTGAGTTTCACAAGGAGTACGTTCCATTGCCTTCAGGAATCACTTTCACACACTTTCTTTCACAAACATGCAGGAATGGTCAGCCAGCTGCTCTTGCTAAGATACCAAAGCGCTGCGCTCCTCAGGACTTTGTCGGAGACAGTCGCATTTCTCGACAGTGAAAAAACAATCGTGACCTAGTGTTATAGGCACATTAGGGAACACCAGCTGTTGCAGACTACATCTGAAAGCCTTCAGACTGACGTGCATGTGCAGCGCACGGCACAATTAACTTGCTTCCTTCCCTCCCACTCCCTCTTTTCTGCCAATGCTCTCCCAGTGTTAAAACGCAACGTTCCCCATAAAAGTGCAAGGCTACTGCCTCCAATGCATGCAAATTAGCTACATTCAGGTATCATTACTTCATTATCATTCATTATCATTATCAGTTCAGTTGTGATGGTGGGCACCAGTGGTCCGGAGATCAATTTTCATGCTTTGCATTCTTTTTTTATTCAACCCGACATGACAGTGCAGCAGTCCCCTACTATACATAGTATGCTATGGCACGCAATGCGTCTGCTGCTGGTGGCATTGTCAATGAGGATGCATCCCAGGAAGGCTATTAGGTTGCAGCCGCCTTCTGTTAATAGTTGTACCAAAATGAAACAATAATGAAATCAGATGTCCCTATGTGATGCTTGTTACCATGCCATTCTTTTTCGAACATGTTATGAAAGCTACTCCCTCCGAATGGAAACTACACTTCTGCATTTGCAGCAATGCAACACCAGAAAGCTTGTCGGAAAGTGCCCGCGCGGTCAAGTAGACCTAGTAGAACCTGTGGGCCTGGAACAATGAGTAGAGAGTGAACATGGTATGCGGGTACCGTATTTACATCACTGCAAGTTCTTATATACACACAACTGATGCACTTGTGTACAAATGTATGGCTGCGGACGCGTGCCATTTTTGTACGTCACGGTGAGAAAAAGTGCTCAGTAAGGATAGGTAAGAAATGGTCGTAGCCATGAATATTGTTTCCGTAAGTGCTAAATTGCATGCCAAGCTGTTGCGCCGTTTAGCTAGAAAACAAACCTTACCAGCACGGTAGGGTTTCACCATTTGAGCAAACACTGAAATGTTTGCCCCTTTGTGTTTCCTTTAAAGTTGCTTGACTGATTGATTTTTGGGGTTTAACGTCCTAAAACCAGCTACGATTATGAGAGGCGGCGTAGTGGAGGGTCTATGGTAATTTCAATCACCTGGTGTTCAACACTGCCTTGGAGTGAAAGCTAACTACTGAAGAAAACTTAGAAAAATATACAAATTGTTTATGGAGTAACAGTTTTGCACACGGCAGCAGCAAGCTTAGGGAAGGAAAATGGTTTCTGATAACAGATCAGCCAGGCAAATTGATGCCCAGACCTGAAAAGGGCTGTTTGGGTTGTTCCATTGAAAAGGTGGCTGTACACGATGCACATTTGGGGATGCCACATGAAGCGAGTTACATTACCATGTTTGTCTGTCCAAACAAAGTGAATTGGTTATTGCAGTGAAATTGGCACCATTCACTTATGCCACTGAACGTGTGCATCTTCTGCAGAGATGAGGGTGTTTTGCACACTGACGCCCTTCCCGAGTGGTGGCAGGGAAAAATGCAGATTTGACATTTGTGACATATTTCTAGGTTTCCAGGTGATTGTTGAGCTCCGGGACATCGGCGTCTAAAAGGCCGTGGTCCTCCCGCTGCTCGCCAACAAGGCCGAGTCATGAAGGGCAAATTCCAAACGTCATGCTGATTTTTTGGCTGCGGTGATATGTGGGAGCTGCACAGCGCAGGGGACTTCTTGGGGGCTCTTGCAGGGATCTGAGACGTTCTCCACAATATTTCGTTGAATTAGGTGCTTTCCTTTTTCTGGATGTCACATGCATTGCAGCATAACCTTTGCAGTGTTTTGGGGTTTGTTGACGTGTAGATGGTGCACTTCGCGATGAAGCAACGGCAATTCTAAGCGCTGTTTCACCGTGGAGTGCCCTCAAATGAGCGAATTCCCTTTCTGGATACATCGTGAGTACCACTCTCGCTACGTTCCGTGCGACGGTGAGTATAATAGCAAACCTCTTTATACCAAATTCGCAAAGTGTAGAATGTGAGGATACTACTTGCGAGCATGGTGTTCATGATGCAGAAGCCATTCCTCGACTTCACGTATCCCCGATGCTCACGTCATAAGGCCTCTAGACGTTGAAGAGTGCACCATCCACGTGGCCGAGCACAACTGAGATCTGACACAGCAACGCCGACGCCGAGTTTGCCCGCTAGTCTGTTAAGGCGCGTGCCGCTTCATGGATGGCGTAGTAGAAGGACGGCTGCGACACGCTGATGACTTCTTCGCTGCCGAGAGTCCTCTGGAAGCACCTGCTTGCAAAATACTTCGGCGCACACAACACCTCCCGCTCTGTCAAAATTACACTGGCTTCGCGAGGTGCTGACGAAGTGGTCGAGTGCGTCGCAGCAAACAACACGGCGCTCGTTTCGAGAAACGAAAGCGTCGCCGGAATGGTCTCTGCCGTCCGCACTTTCAACCGCTCAAGGAACGGCAACGCAGTAACCGCGCGCAGCAACCGCAGCCAGCGCCATTTTTCAAAATATGCTACGGCACAACCATGGATTGGATCCCAATGGCCCACTCCGAAGCCACAGCCACCGTCTCAATCCACGCGAAGTCGGTCACGCGCGAGCCGCTTGTTCGGTGCAAAGTCCCTAGATAATTCTTCCTTTGCTCTAAGAAAGCGAAAAATCTAGGGACTTTATTTCGGTCGAGTACACGCCGCCGCCATCTTGCTCAAGGAAACAGCAGCAGACGACCACGTTGAGTGGAGTGCGTGGACAGCGCGGCCCCGTTAAGCGATGTTTAAACACTGTGGTCAATTTTATTTAAACAGCTCGGTGTTTGCGAAGGCGGTGGTGACTTGTGCGTTGCTCTTGATCTGCGCAAATTCGATTAAGAAGATGCACGGTGTCTTTCTCACCTTGTGCGCTTGTTTTCTGTGCTTTGTGTTAAGTAGAGGACAGTTCGCGAGAGACACACACATACATTACATCTAGCTACCGAGGCGTGTGACGACCTCTGCGACAGCATTATTTTCGAGCAATTGATGACGCGCGTATTTTTGAAAGCAAGAAATTGTGAAAAGCTCAGCATGTTGCCACAGAACACCGATTGCTTTTTGGAGGCTCAGGATCTATCTAGTTTGGGCAAGGATAATTGTTATATAAGGACAATTCAACCGCGAGTAATCCAAGACAGAGCCCGCAAAAACGGCCACTTAAGGGCCGCTAAACCACCCCCGACATTTTTTTGAACATTTCAAGTTAACACGCGCATCAAGTTGAAAATGCCGTCACGATGAACGATGTCAAATGCGGCAGCGCTACGCGCCGCGGCCGCGCCACAAACTCGAAAAACAATGCCGTGCGCCTCTCCGGCCAGTTCCGGCATACCAAAGTACAGTGGCTAGAATGGGCTGTAACCAAAGTTAGCCGTGACGACATAGTGGTTTTTGTTGACGTCAAAAGAGTCCGAGCTCCGCTTATATTGGTCGAAGGAGAACGTCGACTTCCGGTTAGTCTGCTAGCAAATGCACGCGCTCCCTGCCTGTTTGTTTTCCTCGTCGTGTGTCGTTCGTGTGGTGTTCGAGTGTCAATTCGCAAATGCGCTACGCTACGCAAGTTCAAGTGAGGTACAGCCCACTAGAAACTGCATCAACTGTCAGAACACGACGGATAGCGCTAACAGAGAGCGTTGGCACAGCACCATCAAAACACTTGCGCGAACGCGAGAACCCGGCGGAGGCGCGTCAAACGGATTCGCGTCATCAGCGATGTAGTACATTCGGAGGAGCACTCGGCGAGAAGGTGGCACCGGCCAGCGGCCGCCGGGCGCAGGAGAGAGCGAAACAGGCAAGCGCCGCGTTTTAATAATCAAACGCGTGTAACTCGGCTATTTCGGCACCGTTTCGAAAAATTCTTGCGGCTACGTGTTCGTTTCAGACACCGGCACAAAAGCAACACTACAACTAAATTTCGACCTCTTGGTGGTTTAGGGGCCCTTTAAGAGCAATACCCAATGCTTTTTGTGTAATAAGGCGCGCCATTGGGCATCCGGGTATTGGTCCAGCTCGGACAAGAAGTAACCAATCAGCGAGTGGATGGTCTAGTGGCAAGATCAGTTCGGAGGGTGAAATGGCAGGACTAGCGAAAAACGACAAGCGTCGCGTGTATGCTGTCGACGGCTGAAACTATACCGAGGCGGCTGTACCGGAAGAAGAATACGTGACTTAGAGACGGGGACACTAGGGAGTTTTCGAATACTTTTGGGGCCCCCAAGTGCTTAGCGTGCGCTAACTTGGGACCACGTAGTAGGACTTTTCGAATTGGGTTTTGCGCTCGCTGCTTGCGTCTTGCGCTTGCAGCGCCAAAGTGGCCAAAAAGGCAGGCTACGACAAGTAAAAATTGAAGATTAATAAACGCATTTGCCTTTCATAAGCGTACCCTTTAAAACTGCTATTTAAAGCGTGCAGTGGCAATGAATTTCCTTGTAATCCCCATCGTTCTGCGAGTCTTAAGAATTTGGTATCATGAGCCAAGGTAATCCAGCTTCGAGCCACCGGTCGCGTTAAGCCTACGAGCTCTCAATTCGACAACCGATCTTAAAAACGCGGGCTATTTCACGGCCAGTTTTTGCTGCATGCATGAGATGGAAGAAAGCGATGACCTACGCCACCATTTATTGATTGATAAAGTCGTCACTTAACCAGAAATCAGCTCAGTTTGGTCCTAGGTGAGAGCTGCCGCTTCGATGGGCGCCGCCATGTTTGTTTACGCTAAAAAGTTTGGGGCAAGCTTTGGGGCTGACGCTAAATTCCAGAAATAGCGTGCCCAACCAACGCCTCCTTTACTAGATGCCAGTCGCGTCGCTCGCTTTCCCATTGCGGCTCTCGTTCCCTCAGTTCAGCGAAAAATCCGTGAGGCGGCGCTCGTTGCCTTTCACTGTTGTCTTGCGTAAATTCAAAGAGAGGAAAAAAAAAAAAGTTATTAAATCTTCTTACGAGCCTGGTGGCGCACATGTCACCGCCCCGTTACAAAGGGGAAGCTCATAGCATCCATCCATCCATCCATGTATGCTGTTGCGGAGACCCATCTTCGTGACCTTGAAGAACCACCGGTACACCCAAGATGGCATTGGACAGGATGTAATCGTGGTTCAGACAGTCGTAAAGGCGGAGGCATCGGCTTCTTGACGCGGAAGGACTGTGTATGGACACGTATGGATTGTGCGCGGCAGTGTACTGAACATATGTGGCTGT
The DNA here is from genome assembly GCA_013339685.2 of Hyalomma asiaticum. Classification (NCBI taxonomy): domain Eukaryota; kingdom Metazoa; phylum Arthropoda; class Arachnida; order Ixodida; family Ixodidae; genus Hyalomma; species Hyalomma asiaticum. The sequence continues at coordinate 41,851,733 of CM023489.1, read as the reverse complement.
GGGGTGATATATATGTGGGTTGCCCGTCATGGTGTGTGTGGTGTATCTGGCGGTTGCAAATGGGGCACACAGTGGGAATGCTGATATTATGCGCTGCATTTCAGATGATGTGAACCGATGGACAGGGGCAAAGGAAGTACTGATTTTGGGAGACTTTAATGGGCATACTCAGAGCATTGATGGGTATGAAGACAGCAATGGAAGCCTCTTGCTAGAGACTACCCGGGCCTTATCCCTTGAGGTACTCAACCTGCGCCCAGACTGTGAAGGAGAGTTCACCTGGTGCGCGAGAACAAGTCGCTCTTCTATAGACTATGCATTGGCATCACGGTTGGCGCAACACGTACGGCAAATCCATATAGACGAAGAGGGAAGATTTAGCATTGGTAGCGACCATAATCGCATCAAGCTGACCATATCCTCGTCGGTATGGCGTCCGAATATGAATGAGCGTCGGGTGCCAGCAGTCCGGTACCTGCCGAAAGCTGCGTATGAGGCTGTAGCTGAGGATCTGGAGCTTCGCCTCAGCGGATCAAAACCAGTCAGTTATGACAAGTTTGTATGCCAACTGCGCCATGCAATGCAAAAACATGAAATACGCATGAACTCCCGCGGAGGACGGAAGCGCAAACCTTGGTGGGACGCAGAGGTGCGCGCCGCTTTGGAGGCGCGACGAGCAGCAAATCGCCGACATAGAAAGGCGGTCAAAACCCTTGCCACTGAGGTATGCCAGCAGACATGGCAAGAATACATAGCATGCAAGAGACAAATGCAAGGACTTGTGCAGCGCAAGATTGCTGAACACAATAGCATGCAGGTCAGAGCACTCGCTGCAAGTGGACGGAATGGGGCTAAGAAGTTTTGGACGTACGTGTCCTCGCTGGATCGAACACCTCCGCAGCCAACACTTCGACACGAGCCCAATGGCGAAGCAGTGACTGACCTGCAGAAGCATATCAGAGACCACCTGCAGGCATTGTATGACTCTACACATGACAGCCATGAAACAGTGGATGTTGAACCCGCCGGCCAACCTAGCCAAAGTGAGGAGAGCAACATTTGGCAAGTGACCAGGGGGGCCATAGACAGGGCAATGGCCCGCATTAGTGCTCACACAGCACAAGGGCCTGATGGCATCCCCGCTGGCCTCATTAAGTGCCTTGGTGACAATGCTCGAGAACACCTTGCCGTCATCTTCTCGGGAATTGTGGCAGGCGACGAGGTTCCAGCAGACTGGCTGTGTGGCAGAGTGACACTCCTATGTAAGCGAGGTGGGGACCGGGGCCTCCATCGCGACTATCGCCCACTCACGGTAACAAGTGTTCTGTATCGACTGTTTGCACAGGTGTTGAAGAGATGGCTGAGTGGATGGGCTGAACATGAGGGAGTCCTCACGCAACTACAAAATGGGTTTCGACCTAACAGGCGTCTGGAGGACAACCTCTTCACACTCACGCAACTGATTGAGATCGCACAGAAGGAGTCGCGTGGCCTTGTCGCGTGCTTTCTCGATGTTGCGAAGGCCTATGACAGCGTGCCACAGGACCTCCTGCTCCAGCGCATGACAGATTTGGGAATGCCACGGGTGTGGACGGACCTCCTGCGTCGGCTATACAGGGACAACACAGTAGTTGCACGGTTTTGTGGAGTCATGACAGAACCAGTGGCCGTCAAGTGTGGCCTCAAGCAAGGGTGCCCTCTATCCCCCCTGCTGTACATGTTGTACGCATCCGGGTTAGAGCAATGCATTCTAGAATGTGGTAGAGGACACTGCCTGGGCTTGTGTTTGCGGATGACATTGTCCTTGTAGCAGAGCGGCATGAGGACCTACAGCATCTAGTCACGCAAGCTGCGTCTCACCTGTGCAGCCTAGGCCTCAAGTTCAATGCCAAAAAATCAGCGGTCCTCCACTTTGCGGGATCAGAACCCAACATACCAGTGGTGCTTCCCTGCAGCACACAAATCCCATGGGCTGATGAGTGCAGATACCTGGGCGTCATTTTCACCACAGCCTCAAAAGGTTTTCAAGACCACATACGGCAAGCCTCACGGAGAGCAGCCAAGGTACTCCGTAGGAGATGCTTGTGGGGCTGCAACAGGTACATGCTGGTTCGGGAACTATGGAAGGGGGTGCACGTACCAGCATTGACCTTTGCAAATGCCGTAATATGCCTGTCAGCTGAGACCAGGGCATGGCTAGAACGCGGACAACGGGAGGTGGGCAGGTTGGCTCTTGGATGTCACGGACGGGTGGCTGTGGAGGCCATACAGGGAGATGCCGGCTGGTCCTCGTTTGAAGCACGGGATGCAAAAAGCAAAATTGCCTATGAAGGGCGGCTGCGCTTACTGGGCGACGCGAGATGGGCCCGGCGCATTTTCCGATATGTGAGCCTGAAGGGCATCAGAACCAAGTGGCTCACACGCCTGCAAACGCTGCGCCGCAAGTTTGGTTTTTTTGCTAACCCCATCAATGAAGACACTGAGCGCAAGTGGAAAGAAGCTGTACAGACGAGGGTACAGGAAGAAGAAACAGCGCGGTGGAATGGTACAATGATGCAGAAATCCACACTGACTATGTACCGATCCCACAAGAAGGCCATTGCTGCTGAGCGGCTATATGACAATGGTATCGGCAGCTCCCTGCTCTTTGAAGCAAGAGCTGGTGCCCTGAGGACATTAGTATACCGCCGCCGCTATGACACATCCCCAGATGCCACCACGGCAATGTGCAGAATATGTTCGGCCGAAGAAGAGGATGTTGAACACCTAGTCCTGCGCTGCACAGGTCTCTCTCCCCGACATGCCGAGGGCACCGACCTTTCGACAGCCCTGGGGTTTACAGACTCTGACAGCAGCACCACCAGTGACATGGTGGATGTAGTGTCAACATCCAAGGAGAGACTGCGTAAATGGTGGCTCGAAACATGGCGGTAATTACTATGCCAGACACAAAGGCCGCTGTGGAAGCAGGTTGTGGTGCAAGGGCACAAGATATATTCACAGTGCTGAACCTGTGTGCCTTTCTCGCTGTGGGTATAATTATAATTAATAATTATTTTTATTAGGCTGGGACACCAATAAGGCGTCCACCCGGTACAAAGGGTAGTTGGCCACACATCATCATCATCAGTTTCCGGTAGCAGCGGAAGTGCGCGTCTGCTAGCTCTCGCGAGCGCTGGCTTGCGAGAGCTCTCACGGGCCCTCTTTCTCGTTATCGCAACTGCGTGCTCATGTTGCGTCATGCACGCGCAGTGCGCCCAGAAAAAAAAATATACATCCTGCCAAATGTACGTCATTGTTCAAGACTTGGTCTTTTTTTTATGTTGTCGCGAATTCGTTTTCCAAGGACTGCACACACTACGGCGTCTTTCATAATCGCAGCTGGCTTTTGGACGTAAAATGCCAGATATCATCAAAACTGCACTCTTAGCTTCTCAGTGTCATGCACGGTAACTGTCATGCCATCGACACGCGCACGTCAGAATAAACTGAGATCTTACTTTTCATTATGCTTGTGATAGAGGTGCCTCCACCAACGCACTTTCAAGAGATGGTCGAGTTTCTAAACAATCTTGTTCGCCTTGCCTGGACGACGAACTCTCAGTTCCAGGTCGACTTGCAGAGAAATACTGGACTCACTCAGCCGAGTTCACTGATCGCGTGCACAGACGGCAGCAGCGCAGGTGTACGTAACTTACTGCTGGCACTTTGAGGAATGCCCTATTTCGCGTTCAGAGAAACTCGCGAAAATGCGCACAAACGCACCGCAGTACGTGTTTCCGTTCAGCAACATGTTCCTTGAAGTCGCACGTAATATCAAGCCTTGAGCGGGTCACTCGTGTTCACTGCATCGCCCGCTACGGTGGTCTATTGGCTATGACACTCGACCGATGATTCGAAGGTCGCGGGATCAAATCCCGGCCCGGCCGTGGCGGCTGCATTTCGATGGAGACGAAATGTCGAGGCGTGTCTGCTGTGGGACGTCGGTGCACGTTGAAGAACCCGAATACAGCGACAAACTGTCTTTTGCTTTCTGTTCATCGCAATATTGGTAAAACGCGTTCCAGATTTATTGCACGAACTTAAAAACAGATTTCCTCGCATTTAATCCCACGCATTGATACTTTATTTTCTATCCCAATATTGAAACAAATAAAAAAATGCGCAGAGCCTGTCGTCTGCTCGGCTGCGCGCAACGCGCTTACTGCTTTGCCTGTGTCCTCGGCTGCGGGCAACACGCTTACCGATGTCGTCTGCTAGCAGCAGTTGTGCTAGAGTGTACTAGAATATATTCTAGTACACTCTAGTTGTGCCGCGCGCCGCGCCAGCAACCTCCAAGACGTCGGAGGCAGCCCACGTGATCAACGTTGCAGGCGCGCGCCCATACGCGGCGCTCGTTGCCTTTCACGAAGGAGGGAGAGGGTGCGGAACCGCGTTTTCGGACGACGCGGCTGGCATCTAGTAAAGGAGGCGTTGGCCCAACCCAAAACCCAAAGGCAGTTTGGGTCTCGCGCATGCGCAGTGGTGTCGACGCTATTTTTTTGGGGCCCCTATTCGAAAACTCCCTACTATCCCAATCGTCGATATAACGTCGACGGGCATGCCGACCACGTCTCAGATAGGAACCCTGCCGGTAGCAAAAGGAATTCTCTATGGCAGGCCTGTAGCTGTTCTAGGATACCGGTTGCAACACTGTTGTTGTAAGAGAGGTACAAGAAAAGCTTACAGGAACAAAAAGTTCAGTGTTTCTCTAAGACTGCACTGTGCGCTACTTGCCGGAAGCAATCGTCTAGACACACCGTTCTTCGCGCGCATCGTGCGTGCGAGAAGTACGACGAGGTTCTGGAGAATATTGAAGGTGCGCTATGGTTGCACATCCGGGACTCGCATGCAAGACGCAACAACAGCATGAAGCTGGCCACGCAGATAGAAGTGTGAAACGAGCGGACGACCCAACCAGTCTGATCAGGACGCATATTAGGGAGTTTTCGAATAGGGGCCCCAAACACTTTGGAGCCCCAAAGAAATAGCGTCGACACCACTGCGCATGCGCGAGACCCAAACTGCCTTTGGGTTTTGGGTTGGGCACGCTATTTCTGAAATTTAGCGTGAGCCCCATTGCCCAAAGCTTGCCCCAAACTTTTTAGCGTAAACAAACATGGCGGCGCCCATCGAAGCGGCGGCTCTCGCCTCGGACAAAACTGAGCTGATTTCTGGTTAAGTGACGACTTTATCAATCAATAAATGGTGGCGTAGGTCATTGCTTTCTTCCATCTCACGCATGCAAAAAAAACTAGCCGTGAAATAGCCCGCGTTCGGCTGTCGAATTGAGCTCGTAGGCTTAACGCGACCGGTGGCTCGAAGCTGGATTACCTTGGCTCATGATACCAAATTCTTAAGACTCGCAGAACGATGAGGATCACAAGTAAATTCATTGCCACTGCACGCTTTAAATAGCAGTTTTAAAGGTTACGCTTATGAAAGGCAAATGCGTTTATTAATTTTCAATTTTTACTTGTCGTAGCCTGCCTTTTTGGCCACTTTGGCGCTGCAAGCGCAAGACGCAAGCAGCGAGCGCAAAACCCAATTCGAAAACTCCTACCTGCTCCTACTTCCTACGTGGTCCCAAGTTAGCGCACGCTGAGCACTTTGGGGCCCCAAATTTTTTAGACCCCTATTCGAAAACTCTCTATTGTTTTTGAGGATGGGCAGCGTTTTCCTGGTACTGGTGCCAGGATCGAATGTATACTAGCGCCCAAGTACCTTCCTCAAAGTATTTTTCTAATTTCGCTTATAACTACGCGTTTTAAGGCAGCCCGATCTCGCGTCAAACAGTAAGCGCTTCCTCTTGAATTATCATAAAATGCCTCCCTCTTTATTTCGTTTTTGCCCTTTCGGTAGTTATTCAGAGTCGGTTTCTTTCCATCGCTGCCATCCAGTAAACCTTCTCCGCCTCTCTGACTTTTCGCTTTACGCTCTTTGTTGTCAGTTCTCTTAGAGCCGTATACTTACTGGTGAGCCTCCTAGATCTTTTTCTCCACTGCGTGTCAACGCTCTTTCTTATAAATAACGGAACACCTCCCTGCCCACCTACTCTCTCATATTCCTTAGCCTCTCTTCAAACCTTATTTTGCTCTGGGCTTTCCTTGCCTCAAAACTTGCCCATCCCTGGTGTCGCCCTTGACAGCCTCATTTATCGTTTTCCGTGAGCGCAACGCGAGGCGTCCCACAGTTCTTTGATTCGCATCCACATTCTTGATTGTACCTCTCGCCTCGATCATGCACATCACTGAGTTCCCAAATGTAAGCCCCGGTACCATTACGCTTTCCCACAGACCCGTAAGCACCTCATACATATTGCATCCCCATAACGCTCTGTGCTTCATTATTGCAGCATTCCTCTTTCCTTTCGCTGCCGAGGCTTTTTCGTGTACCTCTATGTTTATATCACCCTCATTTACCCATACCCCGAGGTACTTGTATTCGCTCACTCTCGGCATTTCTTGGCCCTGTACGGACACCGCCTGATCGTTGAGACCATTGAATACCATCAATCCACATTACACTGAATACTAGTCCTAGAGCCTCGCCTTCCTTTCCGCACATATTCGCCAGCCGTTGTATATCATCTCGAGTGCCCGCGAATAAGACAATATATCGTCAGCATAAAATAAACCCGGAAGCATCTGCTCAACTCTCCGCCGGCGGGAGTGCCGATCGTGATAGGGTACCTTTTTAGAGCCAAGTTATTCGGGTTTCCCGCAGTTTTTTTCTTCTTCCAAACGTCGTCGTACTACGGCTCGGTGTTCAGCAACAAGATCTGTTGTGTCCTCGGCCGCATACCTATAGCAGATGACCAGGGACAAAGACAGAGCTTCCAGAAAACGCAATGCGGAAGGAGAAGCGCGGTCGCTTGAGCGCGCGTTCCGTCGACGTTCACTTTCTTTAACTCGATGCACGTCGCCTGCCTTGTATAAAAGTTTTCCTTTAGCAATATTAGGCCCACGGAAGAAGTTTTCCAAACCTTCTACGGTCTTAAAACCAGTAAGAAGTTGCAGCGGAACACAGGCAGGCGATGCCATTTCCGCAGGAGCAGCTGCGCGTGCACTGCGTGAGGGCGCGTTATCACCCCAACGACGCGGGAGCACCCGCAGTGGAGCTGAACGCAGGGGGCGACGGTGGAGCCGCCTGGCCTTATGCACCAATGACCCCATACTCAAGACGAAGGCATTCTCGCAGGTCATCAAGGGATATCCTGAACAACTGACCACATCCTCGAATTCAGCGAGAAGCCGGTGTGTTGTGCAGAGGCCCGTGTATACTGTGCGATGGCAGTGCGCGTTAAAGAACCCCAGGCGGCCGAAATTTCCGGAGACCTCCACTATGGCGTCTCGCATAACCAAAGCTGGTATTGGGACGTTGAACCCCACAAATCAATCAAACCTTACGAGCCCGGGCTGTCCGCGTCTAACGTCCTCGTGGTCACGCCCACGAACAGGCGCACAATTGCTCAGAACCGGTTCAAGACAGGAATAATGATTGTCTAATCACATTAAACAGAAATTCGTTAAAATCACTTCTGACACAGCAACCAGACGCGTGCACTGTTTGACTGCACTGCCTCCGCGATCACCCCACACTTCCTGTCTACAGGGAAAAGTGCATAATTGATCAAAACTGGTTCAGCACAGCGATTATGTGTTCCTGCGGGAAACACCTGCGCATCGCTGCTTCGCACCTCTCCAGGCTTCAGGGTAGGTAGTGGAGCTGCACTTTTTTCCTGGCAAATAACTGAACACTTATTCACATAAAATCATTGTTTGATATCTGGGGTTTTACATCCCAAAACCAGCTGCGATTATGAGAGACGCCGTAGTGGAGGGCTCCGGAAATTTTGACCACCTGGGGTTCTTTAAAGGGCCCCTAAACCACCCCCGATTTTTTTTTTTTTTGAACATTTCAAGTTAACACGCGCACTGAGTTGAGAATGGCGCCACGATGAACGATGTCAAATGCGGCAGCGCTACGCGCCGCGCCACAACTCGAAAAACAATCCCGTGCGCCTCGCCGGCCATTTCCGGCATAGCCGCGACGACGTTGTGGTTTTTGGTGACGTCACAAGAGTCCAAGCTCCGCTGATTGGTCGAAGAAGAACTTCGAGTTCCGGTTAGTCTGATGCACGCGCTCCCTGCATGTTTGTTTTTCCTCGTCGTGTGTCGATCGTGTGGTGTTCGTGTGTGCACGCTTGTGCATTCGTAACTGCGCTACGGTACGCAAGTGTAACTCAGCTACAGCCGACTAGAAACTGCAGCAACTGTCAGAACACGACGGATCACCAACAAAACACTTGCGCGAACGTGGTAGCCCGGCGGAGGCGCGTCAACTGGAAGTGGACTGCGCGTCATCGGCGATGACATTCGGAGCTAGGAGCACTTGGCGAGGAGGTGGCACCGGCAAGCGGCCGCTGCGGCACAGGAGAGCGAAACAAGCAAGCGCCGCGTTTTAATAATCAAACACGTGTAACTCCGCTATTTCGGCACCGTTTCGAAAAATTCTTGCGGCTACGTGTTCGTTGCGGACACCGGCACAAAAGCAACACCAGAACTAAATTTTCACCTCTGGGTGGTTTAGGGGCCCTTTAAAGGGCAACTCCGGCGATTTTTCAGTGTCCATTGAGCTTAATGAAATTTTAAATAAGTATTGTCCTCCGGCACTCTAATAATATATTCCAAACCAGGCGGTTGCAAGTTTAGTTTTCCTGGAAACGAATTTTTAAATTTTTTAGCGGATTCTCACACGGGCCACCCTGTGTTTTTGACGTCGTCACCTTCAACACTGCCTACACGAGCCTGCGGGACTTCAAAAGCGAAACGGCGGTACTTACGCGTTCAAATCGTCGCTGTCAAGTTCAGAAAAGCTGGCATAACATAATACATCGTCGGATGACCTCGCCACTGTCATTTTTCTCCATTTTTTGACGGCGGGAAGGCTGTGACGTCATCGCATACGCTGCAAGAAGCGTATACCCGTTTCGGTTTCGGTTTGAACACGCCTTTCGGTCGGTTATTTAAAGTTATTGATGCGTTTCTGAGCAAATTGAACCACCTTGGCTGCTACAGGACTATCAGTACTATTCGAAAACATTGATATCAGAACATGTTGAAAAAACCGCCGGAGTTGCCCTTTAAGGTGCACTGACACCACACCATACACGGGCCTCAACATTTAGTCTACACTGAAATGCAGCCGCCGTGGCCGGGATGCGAGCCCGCGACCCTCGGATCAGCAGCCGAGTACCATAGCCACTAGACCACCATGGTGGGACAGAACTATTATGTATACCTACACGGTCAGTGTTATATTTCTTCCAGTTTGCCGACTTTCAGACAACCACAACGCGCTCAGGAACGTCAGTTTGTTGGTACAATACTAAAGGTATGCATAAATAACGAAGGAAACTGTCTCTGGTTTATTGAGTTATTGTTCGTCCTTAGATTGGCCCCAAGCTTACTGCTCCACCTGCTAAATACTGTACAAGCATATAAACGATCTTCTCAGAATCACATACGGATGGCACACTTACACATACTGCTCAACAGAATGCATCATGTCGTAAATGATTAGCGGGCTCCCTTGTTGTGCACCGCACTCTCTTACTCGCTGATTGATTGATATCCGGGGTTTCTCCTCCTAAAACCATGCTATGATTATGAGAGACACCATAGCAGTTGTCTCCGGAAATTAGACCACCTGGGGTTCTTCAACGTGCACTGACATCGCACAATAGACTAGTCTTGCTAGAACAAGCTTGCCCCCAAATCGTGACCATTCGCAATGAAAGAAGCAAATAAAGGACCAGGTCACACCAACAAAACTGACTTGCAGGCTGCAGCTATTCTTTAGGTGAACTCATCCAACTGATCTACCTCGCTTTTGCAAGAACTGCAGAAAATGACTTACACTGACACAAGCAAATGAGCAGTCAGGTTACATTGATTCATAGTGAAGGACAACTACGCCAACGTTGACAGCGAACAGCAAGGCAACTGGAACCACGGGCGCTGCACTGAGAAGGCTAGCAGGTTACACTGAACAGACTAGTGATATGATGAGCTGTTAGATTGAATTATAAGTTTATCAACCTTGCTCCGATCAGCATTGCAGCATAGGACAACCTAATGCACATCACTGGCAAGCCACTGGAAATAATTAAAAAACAAAAAAGGGCCCCCAATTAGGTAAAACACCGTGTCAAACTCCATGGCAGGTGGATGCAGGTTTTATCAAAGACACCTGAAAGTACCTTCCGTATTAAGAAACCAATCACTTGGTGAGCCCACACAGGAGCCGTGTGCCCCGGCTATCAGTTAGATGCTCTCCTCTGCATGGCAGTCGGAAATATGGCGCACAAGAGTGCTTTTTCTTGAAAAAGATGCGTTGCAGTGACCGCAGGAATAAGGGCGCCGCCCTTTGTGGATGCGAATGTGCTTCTTGAGGTGGCTTCCTACAGAAAAGGATGCCTTGCAGTGGACACAGGAGAAGGGACGCTCTCCTGTGTGGGTGCGTATGTGGGTCTTGAGGTTGGCTTGCTGGGAAAAGGTTGCACTGCAGTGCACACAGGAGAAGGGGCGCTCTCCTGTGTGGATGCGCATGTGGGTATCGAGGTGGGGTTGCTGGGAAAAGGATTTGTTGCAGTGGACACAGGAGAAGGGACGCTCCCCAATGTGGATGCGAACGTGTTTCTTGAGGGTACCATTGTGAGCGAATGCAGCTGGGCAGAGGTAACACTGAAAGGGGCGCTCGCCCGTGTGTGTGCGGAGGTGGTTGTTCATGTCCCCCTTGTGGTTGCTCACATATGTGCACAGCCGGCACGAATGCAGTTTGCGCTTTGTGGACACCATGGAACAGTACTGCAGCTCTGAGGGTGCCAATGACGAGGAGCCTGCAAAGCCATAGAGATCACACGTGAAAGACATTGGAATCACGTGTAAGACACTACATTAAACTGGAGTGCTGAACCAAGCAATCGAAAACTTCGTGCACTTCTGAAGGAAGCGATAACCTTTGCTTAACAAAATGCCAGGTTGCCGTATGTTCACAATGGAGTCACCTGGTGTTTGCATGACTTCATCAATCTGTACAATATCTACTACGGTTAATGTATGCAAACATCTCTTGCCAATAACTACGGGCCAGACTTCGATGAGACTGCGGTGCTTTAGTAAACAGCCATCTTTAATGTGACGGGAACCACGGAACACATTAATTAAATTGATTATTAAATTTTCTTGCACGCAGATATCCGGACGATACAACACATGATGAAGAGCACTTGATATCATCTCTTGAAGCATACCGACACTCGTATTTGTCTGTTTTTAATGGTGAGTGGATAGCATCATCCTGGTTTACACTTGTCATCCCGGGCCTTACAGCGCCTGGAAACACACACAAAACTTCTCGAATGTTTCCAAGTCACCCACTAACACTGCATGCACAGCGTACACCTGAGGAGATTTTAAAATTACGCGCTCACTAGCGGTAACTGCAGAATGGATTATGGCACACGCATAAAAGCCAGCGCTAAGCCTATAATAAATGAGCATGTTCGCCGCTGTCGGTGTTGTGCGAGCCTTAAAGGAGTACTGACACGATATTTTGACATTCTCGTATTGTTGCTGTAAGTGAAAGCACTAGCGAGGAGAACCCCAAAAAGAGTATCATGGTGCCTCGCAACGCAATGTATACATTTTTAATACGACTTCCTTAAGAGCCCACTTTCGATTTCGAGGGGGCGGTTTCCTAGCGACGTGTCAACAGAGTCGGACGTACGTTAGGTCACGTAGGGACAGCAATTAGTGATAGCGTCGCTGCAACTCTGTCGTATGTGGTCAGTTACACGTGGAGCACGCAAACAAGGATAATTTCATGGTCGTCCAGCGACTCTGACAGCGATTTCATCGATTTTTAAGAGTCTGTGCTCCAATGTCATCGTAGTGTCCATTGCGCTGGGGCTGGCTAGCAGTGCTGTTCGACGAAAACTTTAAAACCAAACTAAAATATTTTGTACGTGTTTCCTGGCTTCTGTGTGCGGAGGACGTTGACAATACATCACTAGAAAACGAAAAATGCATATTTTGCACCGCCGCAAAATCGTGTCAGTACTCCTTTAACTGACGAAACTGCGGGAAGCCACTTGGCTTGTCGGGCACAAGTTTACAGAATGAAGTGGATTCCGCTTTTTCACTGTCATAACCACCAGAAAAAATACCAAACAAAATACGAGATGAAGTTATTAGAAAAAAATGGCAGCTTGCACGTGCAGTGGGAATCAAGGAAATGCGAAGCACGCATCAGGAACGTAAAATGGATCTGCATTGCTTTCTCGCTATACCAATTTTAGTATATATGAAGTTAACGAAACGGCCACGAAGAGCACCAAGACTGTGGCATGTAAACCATGCCGCTCATCACACGCACGTCACGAGTGCAATGTTATCACCTGTCATTTACGTTCGTCATGCGGTCATGTTGTGCCATAGCAATTTTGGTACACATCCCATTAACCAAATGCGTGGCATGTAAATCATGCCGCTCGTCATGCATGTCACGATTTTCATGCTATGACCGGTCACTTGTGTTTGTCATGCAGTCATGTTGTGGCCTACCAATTTTTCTATACATCCCATTAACGAAACGGCCAGGAGAGCACCAAGACCGTGGCATGTAAATCATGCCGCTCATGACATGCATGTCATGATTTTCATGTTATAACATGCCATTAATGATCGTCAGGCAGTCACGTTCCATAAAAATTTTTGTATACGTCCCAGTAACGAAACGCCCAGGAGAGCACCAAGACCATGGCATGTAAATCATGCTGCTCATGTCATACAAGTCATGATTTTCATGTTATGACGGGTCACTTATGCTCGTCATGCAGTCATGTTGTGGCATACCAATTTTCGTATACATCCCATTAACGAAAAGGCCAGGAGAGCACTAAGACCGTGGCATGTAAATCATGCCGCTCATGACATGCATGTCATGATTTTCACGTTATGACCTGTCATTAATGATCGTCAGGCAGTCACGTTCCATAAAAATTTTTGTATACGTCCCAGTAATGAAACGCCCAGGAGAGCACCAAGACCATGGCATGTAAATCATGCTGCTCATGTCATACAAGTCATGATTTTCATGTTATGACGGGTCACTTATGCTCGTCATGCAGTCATGTTGTGGCATACCAATTTTCGTATACATCCCGTTAACGAAAAGGCCAGGAGAGCATTAAGATCGTGGCATGTAAATCATGCCACTCATGACATGCATGTCATGATTTTCATGTTATGACCTGTCATTAATGATCGTCAGGCAGTCACGTTGTTCCATAAAAAATTTTGTATACGTCCCATTAACGAAAAGGCCAGGAGAGCAGTAAAACGGCAAGTTGGGCCAGTTGGTTGGGATTCATTTTTTTCACTTGGTTACAGCGCAACATAGACGAGGACAATAGAAGGAAATGAACAACACGGCGCTGACTCGCAACTGTATTTTTATTGGAAGAAGGTGACAGATATATATGTACTGACAGCATTACATCGAGACATGCGCAGAGCAAGAGATGCACCAAGGTAGCGTTGTCACACTTTCGCGATAATCAGGAGTGCAATAAATACCTAAGTTCTTTTTCATGGAGGGTGACTGATGGTTCACTTATGCACGTGCTGTCCCTGATCGTTATATGGTAGGCCTCAGCGATTTCTCTTGTCAATTGGTTAGGATGCTTGAAAATGACGGTGGTTTTGTTAAAAATGGGACGACAACCGCATGACCTGCAATGCTCCGGTAAATGAAGACGCGCGACCCCTTGAAGTGACAACTCATGCTCCCTTAAACGAACATTCACACATCGTTTCGTTTGTCCCACGTACTCTCTGCCGCATGATAATGGAATGAGATACACAACCTGTTTTACACATGTGATGTACTTGTTCGTTTTCTTATGATTTACAGTGCAGTCTCCTTTTACTTGCTTATTCTTCAGTGCATTTTCAACAATCGGGCATATGCGCCCTACCTTATGTTTAGCAGAAAACAGAACATTCACGCTGTACCTTGACCCTACGTTTTTGAGCCCATGCGCCAATCTGTGTACATAAGGAAAAACCGCTCTTTTGCTTTTTTCATCACACTTCGATAGACCACCTTTGTCCTCCACGAGCTTAACGCTCCTGACCATGGACTCGCACACAGAAGAAATTACCTTGTCGGGATAATCCGCATCCACTAAGCGTTTAGCTTGGTTATGAAAGGCAGAATTCGACACGTGCACACACGACTTCCTCAGTGAAGCATTTAAGATCGTCTTCGCAATGGCCCTCTTCACAATCTTAGAGTGACCAGAATTATAGTTTAAGATAGGCTTAACTGATCTTGGATCATATTTCCAGCACACATGATTTTTACCAAAGATTAGCTTTAGGTCCAGAAACTGAAGCTCGTAATTTTTAGGGACTTCGTGAGTAAAGGTGAGGCCCATACCGTGCTGATTAAACAACGTGAGAATTTCATCAACGTCTTCACGATGAATGTCATTTTGGAAGAATATCACAAAATCATCGACATAGCGGAAAACGACACTGCAGTACTTGCTGAGGAGACCCTCCAGCTGCCTGTCAATGTATCCTAAAACAATGTCACTAATGATAGGGGCCACGCACGACCCTATGCAAACTCCGGACTTTTGTACATAAAAAAAGACTCCCTTGCCACGAAACAAACGTACTCTCCAGGTAAAAAGACAAAAGTTCAAGAAAAGATTCTAAAGAAATGCCGCAACCACCGATAAAAGATTCTTCATCGTTGTCATACACTATGCAATCCTTTATGCATTTGATAACCTGGGCATGCGGAAGGGAATAATACAAATTTTCCACATCCACGCTGAAGGCACTACGTAGGCTCAGTGAGTTAGTCTTCAGGTACTCGCACACAGAATCAGAATTCGGTATGCGGAATGGGTCAATAATTTTCAAGTGTGCAAGGTTCTTTTGCAGAAATCGCGACACAACTATCTGCCAGCTACCTTTTTCGGAGACTATAGCCCGGAAAGGCATGTCCTCCTTGTGCGATTTCACCGTAAAGAAAACCTGTAAATCCAAGTTTTTCGCCTTCTTAATGCCAGCCGCTAAACGTTGCAGATTCATCCCTTCTAACATAGAAAGTGCTCGGTTTTTTACTTCTGCGGACTTCACCCTGACACCCTTGAAGTTTTTGTTAATTGCGGCCTCACTCTTCTGTGAATACTCTTCATAATTCATAACGGCGAAGTAGCCTTCTTTGTCGGCTACTAGTACATGCAGTTTCCTTTCACAAGGAGAGCACCAAGACCGTGGCATGTAAATCGTGCCACTCATGACATGTATGTCATGATTTTCATGTTGTGACTTGTCATTTATGTTCGTCATGCGGTCATGTTGCAGCATGCCAATTTTCGTATACATCCCATTAACGAAACGGCCAGGAGAGCAGAAAGTCGTTGGCGGCTAGATAGATAGATAGATAGATAGATAGATATAGATAGATAGATAGATAGATATAGATAGATAGATGGATAGATAGATAGATAGACAGATAGATAGATAGATAGATAGAGATAGATATAGATAGATAGATAGATGCGCTCAAGGTCGCTGAAGTTTGCTAAGAAATGCTTCGCATTTAAAAGTGGGAGACCTGAAAATGAAAGAAGATTTTATAGAGTCAGAAAGGCATCGCAGTTCAAGGCGAAAGACAACACAGGCGGATTCTGAAAAAGAAATTCTATCTTGCTCTCATGTATCACCACAGTGTTCACATTTCTGTTTAGTGTTGATGTGTATTGCTTCGAAGACAGCATATATATATATATATATATATATAGAGAGAGAGAGAGAGAGATCAGGAAGTCGTAAATAAAACTTGTTCGCTAGATAAACATTCCTTCCCCTACAAAACTACAGAAATGAATAAATATTCAAATTTATTGGTATACAAAACCCATCATCATGAATGACTACATAGCGTATATTGAGAAAATATTTAAAAGGCCACATTCACATACCCTAAATGAATAACGTACTTTAGAATATACATCATCATCATCAGCCTGTTTAGGTCCACTGCAGGACGAAGGCCTTTCCCAACGATTTCCACTCCACCCTATCCTGAGCGAGTTGGTTCCACTTTATGCCCGCAAACATTTTAATTTCATCGCTCCATCTAACCTTTTGCCTGCCTCTGTTGCGTTTTCCCTCTCTTGGTATCCATTCCATCGCTCTTACAGTCCATCTGTTATCTTTCCTCCTCATGACATGTCCTGCCCAGGTCCACTTCTTTCTTTTAATTGATATAATAATATCGGCTACTCGTGTCTGTTCTCTGATCCATTCTGCTCGTTTTTTATCTCTTAGCGTTACCCCTATCATTTTTCTTTCCATTGCACGTTGCGCGCTCCTTAGTTTCATCTCTAGTTTTTTCGTTATCGTCCACGTTTCTGCACCGTACGTTAGTACTGGGAGAATGCAGTGATTGAATACTTTTCACTTTAGTGAGAGCGGTAAGTTTCCAGTCACGATTTCGTAATTCCTTCCGAATTCGCTCCAGCCCATCCTTATTCTATGGAGAATTTCTTTTTCATCGTTAGGAGTTCCTGTTATTAACTGTCCCAGGTATACGTATTCGCTTACACATTGTAAGGGTTCATTGTCGATTTTATATTCCTGTTCCTTAGCTAGGCTATTGAGCATAACTTTGGTATTTTGCCTATTCATTTTTAACCCAATTTTAATACTTTCCTTGTTTAGGTCATCAATCATGTTTTGTAGTTCGTCTCCATCATTGCTAAAGAGTACAATGTCATCTGCAAATCTTAAATTGCTGAGATATTCTCCATCTATTCGAATTCCCTTGTCTAACCGCTGACGAAGTCAAAAAAGCTGCCAAAGGCATGGCCCGCGGTAAAGCAGCCGGCGAAGATGGTATAACAGCAGACTTGATCAAAGACGGAGGAGATGTTTTACTTGAAAAACTTGCATCGCTCTTCACGAAATGTGTCAAGACATGTAGTGTACCGCAAAGTTGGAAAAATGCTAATATAATCCTTATCCACAAGAAAGGTGACATAAAGGAGTTAAAGAATTACAGACCAATTAGCCTACTCCCAGTAATATACAAGCTATTTACAAAAGTAATTTCTACAAGGATAAGAGAAACGCTCGACTTTAACCAACCGAGAGAACAAGCTGGTTTTAGGAAAGGTTACTCGACAATGGACCACAGCCACGCTATCAACCTAGTAATTGAGAAGTACGCCGAATATAACAAACCTCTTTATATGGCGTTTATCGACTACGAGAAAGCATTTGACTCCATAGAAATACAAGCAGTTCTAGAAGCTCTACGACGACAAGGGGTACCTGGCGTATACGTGAAAACCATAAACAACATATACAAAGATTGCACAGCCACACTACTCCTACATGAGAAAAGCAGAGAAATCCCGATCGGGAGAGGTGTGAGACAGGGAGATACGATATCCCCGATGCTATTCACTGCATGTTTAGAGGATATCTTTAAACGTCTAGAATATACAATTCCTCATCAATTAGAAGACCTGCATGCATTTTAAACGTGAGAGCATTTGCACTACTAGCGCACCGTGTGAACCAAATTTTAATGCAATATATGAATCTTGTAAAGGCTTAAAAATACAAAGAAGTAAGAGTGGCGCAATGTGCAGTGGTGAAAAAGTATGAAACCATATGAAAGTGCAATAAGAAAATCATTGCTTCGTGCTTAGTGACATTATAGGCGAAAGGAAAATCTGCACTCATGTGATGAATAAGTTTCATTCGGAAGCATAACATTTGGAAACATAACAATGTCAACAACACGAAGTACTCCAGGGATAAATTACAAAATTGTCAACAAGATTTCTGCTGTAGAGTTGAGAACCATTGGTTAGATACAGCAGCTTGACAGCAATGCACCACTATACCATACCACGTGCCGCAGTAACATACCCACAAAACTGCTTTGCAGGACTGCGCTCTAACAGAGAAACGTGCAATGCTGAAAACGTGCAATTTGCAAGTCTTAATTTTAATTGTCACCTAGAGTTAGTCAGTGCATTGCAAATAGAGGCACAATAACTCTATGCCTAGGTTTGGAACTAAGCACTGCAATGAAATCCATAACATTTTTCAAAATGATGACAGGCCGAGGCACAAAGCAAATATGCGATGTCGCATTTCTAGACTAACAGATAACCAACAGCCATCAGTGCAGATGGTTACATCAACAAGTCTCAAATTCATGAAGAATCGATAAGCAATAAACCAAGTCGTTTGCATTATTAGTGGGGTGCTGCAATGCATTTCTGACCAGGTCCGAATGAGGTCGCTTGCATTTTCCGTAAAAGATTCCGACACATTCGGAAGAGAACAGACACAAATTTTCAAATCAGCACAACATACGGCATTTTACCCTTTATGTGAACATTACTAGGTGCTAATGAAACATTGAGTTATTTCAAATGGCTCTTATTGACATTCAAATGGCTGTTAATGACAAATGCGCCTTCTCAAGGCGGAGTTATCGGTTAAATACGTGGTCGGACATAGCTTCAATATTTAGGAGGCCTCCCCTCGAGAACACGAATTGTCTGCGTTGCTGCTCTGGTTTTTAAAGCATAGGCGCTTCTATGTCATTCCAACTTAGACATGACAGGCAGTACGGGTCAGAAAGGAGACTCAATGGCGGCATTCGGAGACAAAGCAACGTTTTCCGGGTCTGTCGACACAAGACTAATACAATACATGAGCTCAGTGACTTTGGTTAAGCCTGACTTCGTGGCGCGCTCAGGACTCAACAATAGTTGTTTTAAGGTGTAGATGGTGCCATATGCCTTTGTATTAGCGTTAGCACTTCGCTCTCTTCCGCTATACTAAAAGGCTAGTCTGGGCCTTGAAGTACGCCCATTAGCTGTAATGCTAATGCTAAATCATTACTTATGCTGCTTTCTGATATACTACACCTAGTTATTATCACCACGGCAAAAAAACTATGCAGCTCCTGCTAGGTTGTCCAAGGCCAGATAATAGCGAAGCTGGACGATAGTTCACTAAAACTGGTCGCGTGATGGTCATATATTTTGGCGGCAACCTGACACGCAATCCCTAAAAATCACATGACGCAATGTCACATGACATGGTCCTGCTAAAATCACGCAACCAAATGTCATGTGACATGTTTCCACCAAAATCGCATATTGCAGTGTCACGTAGTATTGCATGATGCCCAAGAAGCTACCTTGAATAGCTACCATGACATGTGCCGAAATGCACACTGCAGCATGACGCGAGAGCACTAACATGTTGATTCAGATAGGCACGTACGCCAAGGAAAATGATCTCGTAAAACACATCTGCGCATGTAAAAACATATTTCCGGGCATAAGTGACAGAACTGGGCTAGTGTAATGAGGCACGCCATTTTGGCAGAACAGCAAATTCGACAGGCTGGGGTTGACAAGGTGCTGTTAAATCTAATCAATAGGGTGTATCTGCATGTCAACCCCTCAAAACACTGTTGTCATGCCTGGAATGGAATGCACATCCCTGAGCATTGGGCGCGAGGCTCTATTCGCTGTGACAAAAGAGTCGATTTGTTCATCGCATTTGCTTGTGCGTGACCTCAGGTGGCTGTCAGCGGATGAGGTGTTGAGTAGGTGGGAAGATTTGTTTTACTGGACAAATGGGGACAACACAACTTTGTAGCGTAGTGAGCACGTGTTCCCAACAGCGAGATACACTGAACACAAATAAGCTTAAGGCCTTCGCAGCCTTAAGCTTATTTGTGAGGAAAGGACGTGTCACAAGTTCAGTCCGACGCTCTCTTTGATTGACGGAAGATTTCCTGTCACCGACTGTTGTCGCAGGCGAGCTAAGGCACTGTGGCAATGGCTGTCCTCTGTACCATGCGACAGCACCAAGGCGTGCCACCGGGTCGAGGTCGTGCGAGCACTCGTCTGGTCGTCAGAAGAGCTATGTGAGGCCACTTCTAGCAAGGAGTCCTGTCACCACAATGGCCTCGTTTAGCCCTCCTGGTCATGGCCTAGATCCGCTCGAGCATGTGACAATAACGAGACAACATCCACAGTTGCTCCACACGGCGCCATAACAGGGGACTTGCTGCGTCTCTAACACCAACCAGGCAGCGCTTGATCATTGTGTACACCCAAGAATGGCAACAGGAGCTCCAGGAACTGTGCACTCGTCATTCATATCCTGCGTCTTCCAAGTCTCGAGCTTGTCTGCGCGTACAGCACGGGCCTCTCCTTTCATTTGCTTGCTACTTCGAGCGTGCCAGCTCACGCCGGGTCGCCTTCTTAAAGGCTTTCAGCTGCGCATTCAAAATAAACACGAAGTGGAAACCTATGGGAGGTGGTACGACACATTTCTGTCTTAAACGAGCACAGTAGACAGAAGATGCGTCAAAGAATGACAGGAATGACACTGATCCATCTTTCTCGCACTGGTCCTGCATATTGGGAGCTCTTTCAAATTCTGGCTTCCCATTCCCACTTGCCCAGCTAACATCTTTTCCTGGACCTATCAGCCGTCAGAGCGGGCCATGTCAGTGCCTATTATTTTGCAATATATTCGTCTTGCTATTTCATTTGATGGCGACGGTTGACATAGATGAATGCCTGTCAGCCATGAAAAACAAAGGCACGGATACAGATGACTTGCGTGAGCAAGGCAAGTGAACAGTGGTGCTAACGTATGACAACAAAAGAATGTCTTTGCAGCCTGTAACAAGCCTCACAGATATGAGGGAAAAGAACAAGCAAAAAGTCCCTCTCTTAAAACGAGATGCTCGTGTTTGCGTTCGAGTGATACCGACGACTCAACCGTCATAGGAGCAATAACGAAGGCATTTATGCTTTTAAACAGTGTATTTACATAAGATATGAAAGGGTCCGATATTAAATTAAATGATGTAGAAGAGAATATTAACATGTAAAACCAATACAGTAGGCCAGGAGTACAGTAAAGGTTAGAAAGGCAGAATATGAAACGGGAAAAGTTTATTGATGGGCAAGGCGGCAACCAGTTACTGCGGCAAAGTGAATACAGGGAAGGGATGGTCGAAGCTGAAGCAGCGCGGCGGATGCGATGGCCGACACAGCTCACAGTACAGGCCGTTGACCCGGAGCGCGCATGGCATCTACACTGCTGAACTCGGAGGGTGGCTTGCACTCGCTGCAGCCTTTGTCTGGCTTTGTCTGTGCAGCTTTGTCTGTTCCACCTATGCCAGGCCTGTGAAAGGATGGCTGGTATGGGCCCAGCTGGGAGCTTGCCGAGACCTCAAGTCTGCAACCCGACGGGTCTCCACTTGAGTACTGCGCCCTGGTTTCTTGATGACCCAGCCACGTCTTCCCGGCTCTTCTTCCGAACCCTTGGACCTCTCTTCATTTCTGCCATGTCGCCACCTGATTCGACGGACGGCTTCATGCCAATGTCTGCCGTGACGCAATGCGTCGTCGATGGCATCGATGGCGCATACTTTAAAAACATTGCATTTTGTTGCCACGCATGGTCACTTCCCACCATTCATCACACAGCCTAAATATGCATTGCTTCGCAGCGTGTTGTCAAATTTTGAAGAGACCTTCGCAGGGCCGTAGGCCACAAGTTATCGAATTTCCTTTCTTCTAGCAACTCAGATTATTTAACTTGTGATGCCCTCCTTGTTGAAAAGTTAACGGCTTCAACATCTGTGTGTTGCGCAGTCACTGCCTCAAAATGCACGTGGTGTCACTCTTCTTGCTCTCCGGTGCTTTGCACTTCACCCTCCTAATATATATGGCATCTTTGTTTTGTTTTTTGTTTTTTTTTCCAGCTTCATGTGCGTTCTTCTCTAGAAGACTAATGTCCAGAGTGCAAGCCTTGTATGTGGCTGCCCTGCGAGAAAACTTTAGGTGCAGTCTTTTCTATTGCGTTATTCGGTGCGTTGCAAAATGCCATCGAAGTACATGCAATTCCTTAATACTTGCTCTAGCAGAGCACCTGTTAGGGTGGCCACACATCCTATGGCAGAGCCGTGGTGCACTATGCGTTCATAATATCTCATATCTTTGACCAGAGCTCCAGAAAATTGTGGCTTATTGTTTCCTAGCAATGCGTCTTGGAATCCGTAGGCTATAAGTCAGATTATGTTTTGTTTTGTGGGGTTTTACGTCCCAAAACCAGTTCTGATTATGAGAGACGCCGTAGTGGAGGGCTCCGGAAATTTCTACCACCTGGGGTTCTTTAACGTGCACTGACATCGCACAGTACACGGGCCTCAACATTTCGCCTCCATCGAAATGCAGCCGCCGCGGCCGGGATTCGATCCCGCGACCCTCGGATCAGCAGCCGAGTACCTTAGCCGCTAGACCACCGTGGCGGGGCTAAGTCAGATTATAAAATTTTAAAGTCCTTTTATTTGAAATGCGAGATATCGGTCACATGTACTTCGGCCCATTTCAAACTTTCATCAAGTACAAGAAACACATTTGCACTGTCGTGAGCAAAACCTCCATGCACACAAGAAAATATTCAACGGAATAAATCTTTGAAGAAAGTTGTGCAAGGTGCGGTGGATATGTTTTATCTTTTTAAAGAATTTCCTTATATCGCAAGGTCACTTCTGCGAAACTAACTATAATGTACAGCGGGCTATTATTGGCTTGCTAGTTGCCCCTGCATATCCACTGTGAATGAAGATGCGAATGCGATTTGTGAGCACTTCAAGAATATTGTCACGATACAATGTGAGCTGAAGACACCACCACCTTGAACAGGAGCAGAAAAAACTTGTTTAAGGCCAACAACAAGCAACGTGTTCTTTCTCTTCTAATCCGTCTAACAGCTCTTCTTCTCCTCTGTAAGCTGGCACATACCCAATGAAGGGGATTGGCTAAGACTGTTTTAACTTAAAGAGTACTTTTATATGTGTGTTTTGGTGAAGTACAAATGATGAAAACTAAGGTAAAATTCTTTTGGTTTCCATTGCAAATTTCGTAATTGCTAAACAGACATCCCAGTTACTGTAGACGAAAGTGGACCCTCCGAATGAAAGAATAGACATTTCAGCAAGTTCCCGGCTTAGTTGGTGAATAATTGGTTCGAGAATTTTCTTTCATTGGATTTTGAAGTGGCAACAAGATATAAAAAAGTGGTGAATCGTTTCCTCCTCACTACAGAAAGGGCACAGTTAGGAAGCAACCAGACAGGGCCTGCGAAAAAAAAACTGGTGGGAATTCGGCAACGTGGTTTTGTGATGGCAACCTCCATCTCCCTTGTGTTGCATAATCCACTAGGCCAGGTGAATAAAACATGCCTGTAGTCAGAAGTCGTCAATATTGGCTCTGACAATTCTTTTGCAAGTGCGAACGCACGAAAAACTTGCCGCCGTTAAGTGCGCAGTTGGTGGTAGGACTCGAATTATAGGTGAATGAAGCGACGCCTTTGCTAACGAATCGGCAATTTCACTTAAAAACAAACTTTTTGGCCAGGTACCCAGATTAAGTGAATACATTTTAGGTGATCAGGAGCTAGAAGACAGAAGAGCTTTAATGCCGGCGACTGCCCAGGCACAGACAAAGGAGAGCACACAGATAAAGAATCAGTAAGAATAGCAACGACTTTAATTGTAGGATTTAATTTGCATAAAGCTAATATTATGGCCATTAATTCGGCAAGAAATATAGGAAGATCAGGTAGCCGTAATGAGAAAGACCAGTCAAATTCTGGGCAAAAGCTTCCTACTCCAGCACAATGTTTGCTTTGCGACGCATCTGTTGCAATAACCACTTTTGTCGGTAGGGAACTTAGGTGATCTTGTAATAGTTCGTTTAGGATAGGGTATAGTAATAATTTTGCGTAATTTGGAAGGATGTGATCATCCATAATTTTGCTGAGTAGTCATGGGATGTACATCGCAAATTTGTACATTTAATGGTTTAAGTAATTCCTGAACAAATATAATTTGTGGAGTGTGAAAACCTCGGCCAGCACACTGAAAAAATAAATCTGGATAAGGGGGGGGGAAGGAAAATTACCTGATCTCGGTTTGAGGGAAATTCATACAGTCTTAAGAATGTCTGCACAGTTAGCATGTGAAATCGGCTTATAAAGGGTGCCACTCATGCTTACAGGTATGACGGAGTCATACCTGCCAAGTCTCCCTGATTACCCGGGAGACTTCTGGATTCTCCCCGTTTCTCCCGGTTGAACGGGTAACAGGAAAACCTCCCGGAAATTCAGTTGCGCACCGATGTCTGTCGAGATAGCGCGACCGGCTCTCTATGGTTCTTCACCCGATGAAAGACCGGGCTGGGCGTTTCCTCTCAGCTTCACACGGAAGTGACGAGAGGCCTCGCATGCAAAGCGATGTTATCGCATGTGCCCTTCGTGCGACGGAGACGGCCAGGTCATTTTATCTCTATGCAAGGTGCGTTCGTCCCCAGCGCTAGTGCGCTTTTACTCGCGCGTAAAACATACGATGCGTAAGCGATGTCATCGATTTGGACCTACAGAACAACAGCGACCGCAAAAACCCGCTGACAGTGCGCCTATAATTGCTATTGCAATATTGCAATACAGCCCTCCCCCACCCCCTTCCCACCACCATTCCACTGAGTAAATCTCCCGGATTTCATTTCTCCAGACCTGGCAGGTATGCAGAGTATTTGCAACGTACTTTGAAAGGGCTAAACACAGTCATAAAGCCTTTCGCACTAATAGAGCAAGCGGCTGGAATTTGTATGCTTGTGCACCAGAAAACAGTAGGCGGACAAATTCTAAAGCTGGAAGCACATACATTTTATAAAAGCATCAAAAGTGCTTCTCTCCTCATTCTAGATCTACGATTAGCTTACGCAGTATGCCCATCGCACACACTCCTTTAGTCTCCACATAATCAATATGTGGCCGCCAATTGAGGCTTTTGTTATAGATAACCCCCGAGATATTTTATTGATTCCAACTGACGTATGTCTTGAAGCTTATAATTGATAGAAATGTGCACAGTCCTTCACAGGGAACACCAGAATAGCAGACTTACGGGCGTTTAACTTGAACTCCAAGCTATCCAGCCACATTTCAAGTTCCCTTAAATATTTCTGCATTATATAGCAAAGGGCCGTGAATGTCGCTGTGCATAGGAAAAAAGAAAAAAGAAGAGCAATGTCACCAGCATATACATAGGTTTTCACCCCTTGGTGAACTGGAATAGTGCTCATCAAGATGTACCGAACACTGTGGCAAACCGCGTGTTTGTGTTTACGACAAGAGTAATTGATTGATTTGTGGGGTTTTACATCCCAGAACCATCTACGATTATGGGAGACGCCTTGGTGAAGGGCTAAGGAAATTTTGACCACCTGGGGTTCTTTACCGTGCACCAACACCGTACAGGGACGTCAACATTTTGCCATTGTTGTCGTGGGCGACAAGTGATGAAAGCAAACAACTGAATTTTTTACTGAGAACAAGAAGAAATAGAAGGAAAAGAGCCCATGTGCAGGCGCCATTTCAAAGGGATGGCGCGAGCGCTCAGATGCTGTTATGGTGCAGAGATTATGTAGGGTGTACTCACACGGGTCAGCAAACTCGATAGCATCTCTTCGACACCATTTTTACAGGTTGCTTTTCATTTACTAACGTAAAAACCAGTACAGTGTGTATTATTAACTGAATGAATGCTGTTTATCACAGCTATGTACATTTATTTTGCCTGAAATAGGGCTGATGTTTCCTTTGGACTGTATGATATCAATGCGTATTACCCCATGCCACCAGTTCTAGCAGCTCGCTTGGTTTTGGCTGGCCGGCTGAATCAAGTGGCATACATACATACATATACAAGGTTTTTCACGTTTAAGTAGCCCAAAAAAGAATACGGCCTTTAACTGCAATAACTTGACATGGAGTGTGGGCATAATGTAAATCAGTTCTCTGGAATCTACCAAGGTGGAGTAAAGGACGTGAAGGGGAAATAGGTATCCACCTGTTTGTAGCGCTATACAGGCTACATCACTCAGTGTTCAGTGTACGTCCATTAGGCTCTGCCTTTGTCCGTCTACTTGCCAGTGGATGATAAACCGCGTGCTAACAACTGACAAAACCAGAGGGGTGAAACCTCGGGCTGGGGTCACCGCAAGACCGCCACTCCATGTCGAATCGTTCGAAACGAACAGTTCCAATTATGCCCACAGCCTTCGCTACGCAAGCAAAAAGAGGTGTCATGCAGGGAGAGCCAGGGTAGATGCCGCCTCAGCGAGCCAGACAGTCACCCCCTGAAGAAGAGGCCTAACTGGACTGTAAATGTCGGACAGTCTTGGGCAGTAACTAGTTACTAGTAACGAGTTACTTTTTCAGTACCTTATAACTGTAACTAGTTACTTTTAATTTAGAGGAACTTGTAACTGTAACACTGTTACTTTTTTCGCCGTAACTGTAACTGTAAATACTGTTACAGTTACTTCCTTTTCAAATCCAGCAGCAACGCTTCTTAAAATCAGGGCCCGGCAGTATCGCGAAACAAGGCTATCGCGATGTTCCTCTTAAGTATTTATGAATATGTGTACCTTTGTATCTAGATAAATTTGCAAAATGTATTTGTATCTCACTAGTGGAATGCTTTTCCAATGCATCGTTTGTATCGCGATGCTGTGCAGGACACGGACATCTCTTGGCTTTTTTTTTTTTCTTTGTAGATGTGCTGACGTGTTTCCAGGCCGGAAATGAAGACTTTTTTTTCTACGAAGGCAAGCAAAGAACCGCCGGCTGGCGACAAAAAAGGGCGGGGAAGGGTTCTTCTCCCCGCCCCCATGCAAGGAAAGGTGCGCGACACTCCAGTATGGTTGGCCTAAGTGACGAAAGTCACTGTTGTTCAGAGGCCGGTGCGGCATCCTTAATTTTTTGCGTGGCTAGCCATTTCTTTATGACCGCCCGCGCAGAAACCACTTCGATATAGACGCTTTTCAATGCCTCGCACACGTTCAGTTCTCAAAGCGACAGTACTTCCAAAAAGCACTTCCCAAAGTACCGGCAGCAATAGCTCGAAGGGGCCTATATCCTCTTTGTCTTGTCTCAAGATGAGCTCTCATTTCATTTACGAGCGTCCAGCAGTGCTTCGTGGCACCAGGCTGTCCCAACGTATTAAAGGCGAAGCATTTCTTAGCGAACTTCGGCGACTTTGAACGTATCTATCTATATAGCCGCCTATACGACTTTGTGCTCTCCTGGCCGTTTCGTTAATTGGATGTATAGAAAATTGGTATGCAACAACATGACCGCATGACGAACATAGATGCAGATCATAACATGAAAATCATGACGTCCATGTCATGAGCGGCGTGGTTTACGTGTCATGGTCTTGGTGCTCCCATGGCCTTTTCGTTAATGGGATGTAGCTAAAATTTGTATGGCACAACATGACTGCATGACGAACATAAATGTCATGTCATAACACAAAAATTATGACACATATGTCATAAGCGGCATCATTTACGTGTCACGGTCTTGGTGCTGTTGCGGCCGTTTCGTTAACTCGATATATGTACCAAAATTGGTATGGCCAGACAACAATGTATGCGACCATGGGTGACGCGTTCTAAGAACATGAAAATCGTGACATGCATGATATGAGTGGCATGATTTACATGCCACGCGTTTCGTTAATGGGATGCACACAAAAGTTGCTATGGAACGTGCACGACTGCATGGCGATCGCAAATGACAAGCCATAACATTAGAATCATGACATGCGTGTCATGAGCGGCATGGTTCACATGTCACAGCCTTGATACTCTTGCGGCCGTTTCGTTAATTTCATATGTACCAAAAACTAGCAGATCCCACGTGCAGTGGGCATCAAGGAAATGGGAAGCACGCATCAGGAACGTAAAATGGATTTTCATTGTTCTCTCGCTATACCGAGTTTGGTACATATGAAGTTTACGAAAGGGCCGCAAGAGCACCATGACTGTGGCATGTAAACCATGCCGCTCATACACGCATGTCATGATTCTAATGTTATGACCTGTCATTTAAGTTCGTCAGGCAGTCGTGTTGTGCCATAGGAATTTTGGTATACATCCCATTAACGAAACGCGTGGCATGTAAATCATGCCGCCCATGACATGCATGTCATGCTTTTCATGTTATGGTCTGTCACTTGTATTCGTCATGCAGTCATGTTGTTGCGTACCACTTTTGTACACATCCCATTAACGAAGCGGCCGAGAGAGCACCATCACCGTGGCATATAAATCATGTCGCTCATGACATGCATGTCATGATTTTCATGTTATGGCCTGTCATTTATGTTTGTCATGCAGACATGTTGTGGCATGCCAATTTTCGTATACGTCCCATTAACGAAACGCGTGACATGTAAATCACGTCGCTCATGACATGCATGTCATAATTTTCATGTTATGACCTGTCATTTATGTTCGCCATCCAGTCATATTGTGGCATACCAATTTTTGTATACATCCCATTAAGGAAACGGCCAGGAGAGCACCAAGGCCGTGGCATGTAAATGACATGCATATGTCATGCTTTTCATGTTAAGACCTGTCACTTATGTTCGTAATGCAGTCATGTTGTAGCATACCAATTTTCATATCCATCCCGTTAAGGAAACTACCAGGAGAGCAGCAAGACCGCGACATGTAAATCATGCCGCTCATGACATGCATGTCATGCTTTTCATGTTATAATCTGTTATTTATGTTCGTCATGCAGTCATGTTGTAGCATACCAATTTTCGTATACATCCCTTTAACGAAACGGCCACGAGAGCACCAAGACCGTGGCATGTAAATCATGCCGCTCATGACATGCACGTCATGATTTTCATGTTATGACCTGTCATTTATGTTCGTCATGGAGTCATGTTGTGGCATACCAAGTTTCGTAAACATCCTATTAGCGAAACGGCCAGGAGAGCACGAAATCTTAGGCGGCTAGATAGATAGATATGCTCAAAATCGCCGAAGTTCGCTAAGAAATGCTTCGCATTTAAAATCGGTATAGCGAGACAACAATGCAGTTCCATTTTACGTTCCTGACGCATGCTTCGCGTTTTCTTGATTCCCAGTGCACGTGGGATCTGCCATTTCTTTTGTAAATGAATTCCACAATCAATAAAAAAGTTGCAGCAAATGAAAAATACGGAACGATTGCTGGTGTTGGGCTTTTGAGTGAGCGGATTCCATTCCTTCTATCTGGTGCTTTCCTACGAGCAACTTCAACTACCCGCACGCCTTCATACGTTTCCGTTGAAAGAACTACACAATTTTGTTTGCGGTGTATTAATCTCGCACAGTAACGGAAAAGTAACGATGTTACTTTTTAGCAATAACTGTAACTGTAACACTGTTACTTTTTACTGGTAACGAGCCCATGACTGATGTCGGACAGTCTAGGAATCTGTGGATGGGGCGGGTAGTGGTGTTAAGAGTATAATGCTGCGGCAACAAGATTTTTCTCGAGATAAACACAAAACAAACTGGTTCACTGGTTCTCCCAGGCCCCGCCAGCGACACATGTCTAGTATTTACACGCACGAGAATCGAACTCGATCTGCTGCTGTGGGGAGAAGTTGAACGATCGCGCGCATAGAATTTGTCGTTCTGCACAGCCATTGGCCACCTTCGCACTACGGAGCCTGTCTCATCTGGTGCATTTCACTGCGCAGTGGTTTCACATATTCAGTATACTTTTGTTGTTGGACAATGCATGCAAGGATAGAAGCAAAGCGACCAACTTACTCGGATACAACTCAAGGCTGCAGTGAAGCCCCTTCCATGCCTTCCACGCACTTACAACCGCCAGCCACTGTACCTCCGCGAGGTCTCAAATAGTCCCTTATTTCAACTTTCCATGTTAACAAAATAAAGCAAGGGTGGCAACAATAATGGACAGGTTCATAAATATTTATGTCCTCGTTCATTTATTAGAACATGGAAAGAATAATTCTTTATTGAGCTGAAATCGAGCGCTTGCAATGCAAGAACCCGGCGCGCCATAAGCACCGCCACCCGTTTTTTTTTTTTTTTTCAAATCGGTTCAGTGAAGTTTGACGCGTAAAATGGGCTCGGAAGCGAAACGAACTGTACCGCGGCCTTCTGCAGACAGAAATGCTGCGACGCCACACATTTCTGTCCATGCTTCCCGAGCGCATCATGGCTTATACCGATGAAAGTACTAATGAACAGCAGACGCCCCACATGTACCGAAGGTATAAACATGGCGCCATTTTGAAAAGGTCCGATGACGACATTTTTGCTGCCTTCTGCGATTGGCTGGCGGAGTAACACCGACGTGCGCGGTCCGTCGGGTGTTGTTGCCAACTGCTGTTTTTTATTTAAGTACAGTGTTCTAGAATTGGTAATTTAAGATTGCTCTCCTTCAGGAATACGCGCCTTGTGAGAAATGTTTACCTGCAATATGGCGATGCGAATTTCCCCACCGTGTTGCTTTAGTGTGGCGTTGTAGCTTTAATTTCTGAGAAATTCGTGTGGATTTCATCGCATTTTGGTGCCATGCAGATGAAAATCCTGGCCGCCGCGGTAGCATTGCGATGAAGGCAAAGTGTTGACGCTAATGTGCTGTGCGATGTTAGTTCACGTTAAAGAACCTCAGGTATGGTCGAAATTGCCGGAGGCCTCCAGTAGAGCGTCTCTGATAGCTAGGGCTGGCTTTGGATCGTTAAACCCCACATATCAATCAAGCCATACGTGCAGTGCACCATAGCATCGGAAACGAAAATGGAATTAAATGAACAATTACATAATCTAACTTCTGTACGGCCAGGCCCTAGAACCTTCAAGTACAAGAGTGATATATAGCCATTGTCCTGCTGCCTTAAATTTCTAGCGTTACAGGATATTGCCCACAATTTTCAGTTAACTCTACTGCGACATATTTTTATCTTTTTGTTGTGTGTATTCCAGCCCCCGCAGACTTGCGGATACCACCTGATAAATGCTGCTTGGAACGTTTCAGGCTGGCATAAACAGCACTGTAAAAGTGAAATATGCAATTTCCTGCAGCTAACCGGATCATGAACCGGTTGAGTGCCCGGAACCGATTCGCAAAAACTTTCAAATTCTTATTTCACCAAACCGGAACTGAACTGGGGCGACATGGTGCATGTCAAATGTGAACCATAACCCGAATCTGTATATTTATCAGATCGACACCCTGCGTAAAACTCCCAGAAATATAAACCCATAATATTAAGCGATACTTGTAAATATATACGACTGTATTCTCCGTAAGCAGTGTGCTATAAGAAACTTGAAGTGTTCGGGCTGTCTGAGATGCGTTGGCAGAGCTAGCTTGGGGTGTTTCAATGCTCTGACAGGCTTTGCTCGTGAAGTGCCACGAGCGAGTTTTTGCTGCAGATGAAGCAGTGAATCATGTGACTGATGAATTGTGTGAATGGCCAAGGTGCGACGCGTGAAAGAAATTGACAGTGTGTTGTAAAAAGCATTTAGGCCCTCGATTTGCAATCTATAAAGCATTTTGTGTAACCTTGTGGATACACGAAAACCAGCTAAAACATAGACACATAAGAAGGCAGCAGGACAAAGCTGCTGTCTTGTTGCCTTCTCTGTGTCCGTGTTTTAAATGGTCCTCGTTCTACAATCACGTACAGAATGAGCCAACTTACGACACTCTTAGTTCTTTCCCAACGCTATGTAACACGTCGCTACGTAACACGTTTACTTAGAAAAAAAAAGTTGGGGGACGCTTAAATTTGGCCTCTATAATTGGAACGCTATTGCGACCATTTTCGTCACCTTAGAGAATATCGGTTAACATTAGTGCCTTCTTCTGTAGAAGGCTGGAATTGTCCGAGTTTCCTCGTAACAGAATCATGCTTTCTTGTACATTCAAATGCGCACGTTCGATCTATCAAGTGAGTAGGATTTAGTCAAGTCATGGTTAGCATTTTTTTCGACTGATTTCACTTCTAGAAATTCAAATTTGTTCACCATAAAGTATGCCTGTGTCGAGGCAGAGAGTCTCAGTGGTCTGGTGCGCAGGGTTGCGGTTCTTTGAAATCGTTAGTAGTGCCGTGGATGCCGACGCCGACTACGGCTTGTCTACGACACCAACTCCTTCACGCTTTCGTGCTGAAAAAACATCTCAACTTTTGCACCGACAGCGCATCTTGAATACCAGCCGCAAACCGCATTCAGCATGGAAAAGCATTACACTTTTGGCACGAACCACCTCATGAGCCAGGGATGTTGGCGTCTAACGTCGTCGTGGTCATGCCCACAAACAGGCGTATAACAGAAGGAAACAAGTTCGAGTTAAAATAACATGAATCAAAATAATTTAAGAGACAGGAATAATAATGGCCTAAATGTATTAGTAAAGAGAAATTTGTTGGAATCACTTGTGACACAACAGCCCCACACGTGCACTGGCTGACTGCACAGGCTTCGGGATTGTCCCGCACTTGCTGTCTACAAGGCAAAAGCGCATAGTTGGTCAAAACTGGTTCAGCACAGCAATTGATGTGTTCCTGCGGAAAATACCAGTGCATCGCTGCTTTGCACCTCTCCAGGTTTCATGGCAGGTAGTGGAGCTGCATTTTTCTTTTTCTTGCAAATAACCTTCAACATTTATTC
>CM023489.1:41638000-41818878 GCA_013339685.2 Hyalomma asiaticum | reverse complement strand
CATGGCACTGGACTGCAACACTAAGCAATTTTGGACACTATTCCTGAAGAAAAAGGTTTCTTTCATATGTACTGCTGCATTAAAGGGACTCTGCAACAATTTTTGGTTATGGCCATCAAGCTTTTCTAATCTAAAGGCAAGGCATCTGCGAACATGACAGCCATACATTAAAGCATTGGAGGAAGCAGAGAATTAACAATTTTCTTGAAAAAGCAGCTCAAATCGGTCACACTACTCCCAAATTGCCTACTTAGGATCAGCAAATACAAAATTCTAGTGAATATGGCATTCTAGTGGATATGGTCTAGTGGATATGGCATTGAGCTGCCGATACAAAGGTCCCGGGATGAAATCCGAGCCACTGTGGCTGCATTTCAATGGAGGCGAAATGTGACCCATGTACTGTGCTATGTCAGTGCACACTAAAGAACTCCAGATGGTCAAAATTTTCGAAGTCCCCCACTGCACTGTCTCTCATAATCACAGCTGGTTTTAGAACCCCAGAAATGAATCATCACAATTGGTGGCACCGAAAAAGGTATAAGCTGATTTCATGATCATGTTAATGTGCTCAGTATCTGTTTGTTACAAGTTCGTTAAATAGACATACATACCTCGCTCTTCAGAAACAGAGTAAAGATTGCGAGTGTAGCACTGGAAGTCTAGGTCAACAGTCATCGGCTTAATGCTTTGTTCTCCTACATTTGGTGAGGCACACCAGCCATCGTACTGTACCGACACTATTTCAAATTACGTGCCCCGTGTTGGTCATGTGCCTCAGACTGAGACCACTATAACAGCACATACAAAATACATGTATCGCTGTTTCAAAAATCACAAGTATGCTTGCCATTCAATGCATTTGCCACAGCAGGCTTCTTGTGCTGTATGGTCACTGTGGTTGCCTTAAGGTTGTGGTTCATGCCCTAGGCGCTCAAACGTTTTCCACCTCCTACAAGTGCACTTGCAATAACCAAAAAGGGCTAACCCCTGTAACTCCTTCAGAGTCAATGATACACATGTATAAATCACCAAGTCCCAAGTGGTCGTTCACGTACATTGCTGCCTGTATTTTCAAAAACACGGCACTTGCTCAACTCCTCTTTCGTCCAGCAAATGCTGCCACCTTGTAAAAATGCCGGGGATTCTTGTAGCGTCAACCACCTGAACCTATTTCAAGGTCCGTATAGGTAGCACTTTTACATCTGTGCATGCATGCACATGTGGCAGTTCCCGTCTTTTACATGTGGGAGAACTCGTATGAGGTTTAGTAACTCACGGAGCTTTTTGCACAGAAACCAGCTGTTGTTACGAGGCACGCAATGCAGTAGAGGCCTCTTGAGTAATGTTGACAACTGAGGGTTCGTTAACGTGGACGTAAATCCAAGTATATGAATGTTTCTTACATTTCGCCCCCATCAAAATGTGGGCCATCGTGGCCAAGAATCAATTCCACGAGCTCGCGCTTCGCAAGCCAACAACTGGTCGCTAAGCTACCACAACGGTTTGCATCTATCCAGTTTGTCAACTCCCAAAGAGTGTGGACGTGATTCCACATTGTTCATGTCCCACAGGGACACGGCTTGAACGATTCACCACTGCTGCTCTGCCATACATGGCCGATGCTATCACATCCGCATAATTTCTTTGTTGGTGTGAGCAATTTTCTAAGCCTATATATCGTATTTATTACCGTCAGAGAGCCCCCAATCATGCCTCCCAAATTCGAGCTGACAGATGGCGTGCCAGCACTGCACATTTATGATCACGTCTGCCAAGAATTCCTTTGTTACGTATTGCAGAAAGGGCAAAAAATTCTATGTTTTGCTCTTCTTTTTGCGGATCCATGCTGAAAGATGGCACTCGTCATCAAGTGTGCCGGTATGTCACATAAATCATTGATAATGAGCATGCGCTGAGCTGCCTGAACCAGATAGGAGGTGCTGCTTATAGAGGCTGTCGCAAAGAAGGGGACAATCTGCGGGAAGCTCAACATTCCTAACACTCTGCATTATGTACCATAGCACTGGTAAGTGCAGTGTGTTGTTTGATCAATCACTCTCGGGAAATTTCGTGTCACTTTGAACATTACTTCTGGAAATTATGAAGTGACATGAAAAATTCTTGTGGTAGAAAGCTCAACACTAATGCTTAACAGTTCCTAGTTTATAATAAAATTTCTTTTGTAACCAGTCAAGGGGCTCAAAGGTATGAGAAGGGTATGATACGCATGCCCTGTCATAGTGTCTTTCTTACTGCCTCTGTAGTTGGCTATGAGCTACAAAGAGGCAAAAATTCTCTCCTGCCCTGCCATAAATTTTGTAATGCCACAGACAAAAAAAAAAAAAATGCATTAACGTATTTGTAAGGTGCCCACTTCTGAGAAGGACATTTCAAACTTGTAATTCAATAAGCACGTTGCAGGGTGCCTTCAAGCACTATGTTAAATTACTTAATGCAACATTTTTTTCACTTTGGGGTATCATGCAAGACAGCCAAGTAGAAATTGACATTTGAACACGGGAAGTATATGAGATTAAAAAAGTAAGGGAAGTTGGCATAAAAGGCTGACAGATGGGGGCAAAGAAAGAACACGGATCAGAACGCAACTGATGTGATTGGTAGTGAGAAATACAGGCCCATATTTTTGCAGTACACAAGGAATGACTTTTTTCTATGTCTATTCCCACATATTTCATATCAGTATTCTTTTCCTGCTTGAATAATAGCAAACATGATACCATAGAATACAAGCGGTAACCTTACTCAAGAAATGAGTTTTAGTCAGTTACGTTATTGGAAACATAACCCGGCACTCTTCCAAATACACCTCATTACACTGAATGTACACTGTGTACACTGTGCATTACCGGAAATTCATATGACCCTTCTGCATGATCAAAGAAGCTTGAACATGTTGCACTGCTCACTGAGGTCATCAACTTGGCAAAGCATACATATTTTTTAGGCACTGAAATACGCATTTCATGAATGCAAAGTGCAGGAAATGATAGACAAGCGTAACCAAGAACACGACTGCAATCACATCACAAAACTTGAAAGCGACAGGAAAGGAATTGACGGTATTAAAGATTGTGCAACGTTTGGTGGTGGCAGAGAACATCGCCACATTTGGAGCACCTGGGACATGACTATTCCCCAGTTAGTGGCCCTGCAAGAAAAAGAAACAAAGTCAGCTGGTCTACTTTATTTAGACTTACTATTAGAGATTTACAATTAAACCCAAAGGGCTGCAGGGTGAAATTCATAATAAAGTGACTAAAAGTTCACTTATTTCAAGGTCATCATTGGCATATTGCCATGCAAAAGGAAAGCACTCCTGTCAAGTTTTATGGTAATTGATCTAGAAAACAACTACACTGGCACTGATGAACACACCAGCAAAACCAAAACATAAGACTACCTATAGCCAGTATAAATGTCTCGTAAAGACAGGCACACTTCTTTTACACTGATGATTAGAAGAGCGAGATCAATTTTATTATTCAGAGATGCAAATGACAAACAGGTAAGAAGTAGAGCAAAACCTTGTTGCAAGAGACACTCACGGGAACGAGGAAATATGTCTCATAACCATGAAATAAAAAATTAAAAAACACTGCTGAACTGCACTAACCACTGTGTTATGCATCATCACCAAAGCTTCTTTAAAGACATCTACAGGAGACCACCTAGGATGGCTTAAAGGAATAGTAGTTCTTTTTTAAAATTATATTTATTTATTTATTTTGCAACCGTAGACTGTACTAGCTTCCTTCCCAGCTTCTGGAGGCAAAGCGATTCTCTTTATATGAGCCTCCCTGTTGCCCATGCTTCATTTCAAGCATTCTCAGACGTTCGTCAGCTTCAACTGCCAACATTTTCTGCCCTGCAATGTCATCATTATTCTAGTATGTTCCTCATTTTCTAGTTCATCCTCGAGGGGACATGCACAACTTTTTTATGAGACAATTCCGCAATGTGTAAGTTTCTTGAAACACAGGAAGTCCACAAGGTTAACATGTCCAGGTTGTGTCTCTTTTAAATAGTTAAGAATTTACTCAGGGGACCTGAGAAACTTGTCCTCAGTAAGAGAGGTGTCTCTTGTAAACATGCTTCTTGCATGAAATTGTGGTAACATGGCAAACATAGCAAAACCAACTAAACCATACTCAAATGTAACAATGTCCCTTGTAAAAAGATTCTGCTGAACTTAATACCACTTTCCACAACACAGAACAGGCAACTGCAAGGAAACGTGGTAGCATCACTGTCACAATCTAAAATTCCTAACAATATTATGTAGCTTTGCAGAAGAAACTACCGCAATGAACTCCTGCCAATACGTGAGGTGGGCACCTCATAGTAAACTTCGTAAGAAGAATGTGTTCATCCGTAACAGCACAGAGATCTCTTAAAGTCAGTACGAACGCTCAGAGTGTACTGACACTTTTACTACTGTAAGTGATCAAACTTGAACGCAACAAATCACTTGTAATCAACTACAATGATTCCCAGTGCTGCAAGTGGTCAGTAACATTGCAATTAAGAGAGAATAACAATCGGTTACTACAATGAGGAGACAAGCTGTAGCAGAGAATACAAATACGGGCACTTAAATATGGCAAGAACTACACAGGAAAGCACGTACAGTCATGGTATGCAGCACCATGAAGGATACAAATGTGGAGACACTGCCCTATGTGCCTTTTCACTGGTGCCTAGCTGCATGGTTGCTGAACTGCCACAAAGCTGTCGGAGCAACCAGGAAACTTCCGGTCTTCTGAGCTCCCACTAGGACAGCTTACGCGAATGGGTTTTCTTAGGATCAGCCAGTGCGTCACTCGCATCCTGTGGGTGTCAGGGTTCTCTGTTTCTTTTTCTGTTCATTGAAACAAGTTTTCATCGGCCAGAATGTCCCCAGTGACACAATCACGACGTGGACAATGCTGATATGTACCAGGGTGCAGCTTGCGGCCTCTAGTCAGCATACTGTAAGACATGTGCACTTTTAAGTTCACTGTTCTCCTCTGCAAAAAAGCAATGCTTCAAGTAGGTACACTTAAATATCACCAGGCAAGCTACGCATCTTTGCCTGGTTTTCCTGGTCGATCAGGCAGTTCCTGGCCACCAAACGAGAGCTTCTCCCTGTATCGTGCTTGCTCCTCGGCATCACGCTTCCTAAAATAAGTGAACACACATACGAGTACTGAAAGTATGCAATACGTCAAATTAGTAACTGAAACATTGCAGGTGGGAAAAACGACACGAACATCCTTTCACTTTGAGCACTTCAAAAAGACAAATTTCACCCTTGTCCTTAATGAGAAACAGAAACTGAAGACATCAATAATACGAGGACAGGTAACAACTGGAACAAATACACAGTCAGAAAATGCAGATTCTTGCGTCTCTTTCGCACTCAAGAGGTGTAGTGGCCAAGGGGGCCAGATTTTATCCAACGCTTTATTTACACCTTCGCCTTAGCTACCACTCCTACATGCGGTCATGCATGGGGACAACGTGGTGGCTAGTTTTGGTTATGTCCTTCGGGCGGTTTCTGTTTCCTTTTAAAGACGATAGTCTTTCTTGGGATACTTCAACGCAGAAATTTTGGTCTGTGTGTGTGTGTGTGTGTGTGTGTCTGTCCTGCTGCGAAACGTGAACCCCTTCCTCAACGACCACCCAGCTTGAACTGGTGGCTACCTTCATACTTCTGAACACAGTCGGCCAAAAAGCAAATATTACGCATATCTGAGGCGCAACATCAATACGTAAGTATTAGACGGTGCATTCCTTTAGTAGAAAATACATAGATGCGTAATTCTAAAGACCCTAGTGCTTGTTAGGATGCGCAAAGCGGACGTTTCCTGTACTAGGCAAGCTTCTTGCGTTTCCCGAAAGCATGGCCAGGATGGCGCCCTTATCTCGCGCTCGCCGAACGGAAGGCAGGGAACGGCTGCCCGCCACTCCGGCGGTCCCTTTCTCTCCTCGCGTCTCTTCGTTTCCCTCTCGCTTGCGCAACTCCTCGTGGGAAATAGAAACACTGCGAAACAGGACTCATGTAGTACGGGCCGGTAGAAGGCCTATCGTCTTTCGACGGCATTTGCAGCGAAGCACGGAGATACGCGGCCAATTTTTTTCTTTTATTTATATCAGCACTTAGTAAAATGACTGAAGGGTGGGGACCAGAGTTTTTGTTACGAGAAAGGAATATTCAAGAGGTGGATGCCAGTGCGTCTCCTGCCTTATCAGGGCCGTGACTGCGAAAGTAGGATGCCGAACCAAGTGGTGAGGGTCTGTCAGGGTTGCAGCGGCCCTGTAAATGACAAAGCTAAGTTGCGTATTATCTGTTAGAGAAACACTGTGCAATCGCAAATGGGTGTT
This sequence comes from Hyalomma asiaticum, assembly GCA_013339685.2. Taxonomy (NCBI): domain Eukaryota; kingdom Metazoa; phylum Arthropoda; class Arachnida; order Ixodida; family Ixodidae; genus Hyalomma; species Hyalomma asiaticum. The sequence goes on along the minus strand of CM023489.1, from coordinate 41,812,491 downwards.
TTCCATTTTTCTTACTTTGATGAGCACTGGCTGCGTTCTATACTGTTGCGGGACTTGTAGGACATGCTTTGTCCATTCAAAGCTGAGCGGTCGGGTTTGTTGAGCTACGTTCACTAGAAGTGAAAGACTCTAAACATACCCTGGAACTCGTCGATGGTACAAAGGCTTCCTCGTTTATATGGGTAGTCTATGAATGATGCAGCTCCTTGTCAAGAGGAAAATAATGCAACCACGAGTCCATAGCTGTGAACTCGCTGCGTATCGTGACGCATGTCACATAATTCCTCCTCCAAGAGTTGTTAGTGTAATCGAAAACTGCACACTGGCTTTCTATCAACCTTCTGTTCGCTGGCAGCACAATAAAAGAGAAAAACCTGCAGAATGGCCTACAAGATGCACAAACTGTTCGACAATGCCACACATCCAAGCATCGGCACTCCAAGCTGCCTCGCACTAATGAAGAGGAGCAAGGTGTGGGCTTTTGGGTTGCCGAAGCGCTCCTCCTCGCCCTGTGAAAATGTCTAGAAACAACGGGTCTTTGTGACACTTAATGTTTAAGCTTCTCACTTTATGTAAATTATTAAAAGCCTTTCATATGACCCATTTCTAAAGGAAAACAATAGCACAGCTATAATTCTGACTTCTTAAATTCAATTATGCTATGTATCATCATTAGCACTGTTTGCTTTCGCGCAAGTGCAGAGGTAATCTTCTAAAGGGCTGGATGGGAGGGCACTCCCCCCCTGATAAGAATTCATCATCTGTCATATGTGACAATGTGAATGCCTATGCTTGGACCGCATGCAAAAGAAAACAGAACAAGTGCAACATACAGTATGCTAAGATGTATGTGCCTTTGTACTACAGTTTCCCAACTCCACATGGGGAGTTTTAGTCATCAAGGAGACCACACTCCTCTCTTCCCATTATTGTCCACTGGGAGTGATATGCGTTTGCTTTATCGCATCTTTCACAGCCGAACGGCACTTGCAAAATTTCACATCATGTGGGCTTCATGTGGGCAGCCCTCCTTCATTGAGCTGTGAATAAAGGCTGGCTGTACCTCAAAGAAGCAGCTGCAGTCTCGTAAGCTACAAAATACAGCCACAAGTGCACCATGAGGGCATGCCCCGAGCGCAAATATGGATTCTTCTGGCATCCAAGTACTCTGCGTCACCGGATCGCAATGAGTGGGGCTTCAGGAAGCCCCTCGCTGGATGTCACCTGGGAGCTGCCTGCGAGGGCGAGGTTGGCCGGGCACACTCCATGTAGGCCAAAGCGGTGCTCCTATGGCATGGTAGGCACAGTGGACATGGATCCTGCAAAAGCAAATACTGTAGGGGCAGCTCCTTACTGGAGTTCCTCTTCGACACCGGTGAGAACAAGGTGCTGCATTTGAAAGACGACACAGATGTAAACTTGAGTCAGCGAGAAAATAGAGCACTGTGGAAAAGGCTTTTGTACTACACTCTCTTTTTGTGAGTTTTCTATGTCGTTTTCAGAAACAAGGAATGACGATCGACAACAATCTTGAAAACAACCGTCAGTGAAAAACAGCCCATTATGCACTGCAAGACAAAGGCTAGCCCATTTTCTTTTGCTAGAACATTAATGATGGTTGGGAAATAATGCATATGCAATGGATTACATTTTATCGATTGCTTGATTACATGAACCTGCAATTCACAACAGCAGTCAGTTACACAGAGAAGGAAATAAGCGTACATGGTTAGCTATCTTCTGCAATATGGTCAAGTGTAAGTAAACATACTCAAGGTATGGGTGCATAGCTAAGGCTACCAATATTTGATCTCATATCAAGTCATTAGGGTTGCCACCTGCACGTTTTCTGACCGGTCCAGTCGGTTCCTTGAATAGCGGACCAGTTGCTGGTCCTCACCTAAGACAGCTTGTCAGTTACTGGTACTTCAGACATCGTATCACGATATATCTATGTTGTAAGCATACTAAATGTACTTTATTGCCCTCACCCGTATATAGCCATCACCATCACTGTCTATTTCTTCTTCTTCTTCTGGCATTGAGTCTGGGCAGGATCGTTCAAACAAACTGTTCCACTAGTGTTGTCAGGACCACTCATTTTTCAATATATTTAAGATTCTTCTATGGACGTCATGTCGATGGCTGGTATGGTAGATTCAGGCACAAAGAAGAGCTCTTCTTGCATGAACTGCTTTTGGGGCAGCATATTCAAAGCACTAGCCAAAACCTCAGAGAGCTCTAGCACAAAAATTATTCAAGTGACTGGTATTGTATGCCAATCAGCAGACTGGCTAGCTCACAGTGATGCTTTTGTAACTGTACATTCTGGCTTCTCTCTAGGAATGCCATGTCAATGTCATAGCAAGTCAAACCCTAGCACAATGTCTTTTTGTCAACATCAATTTAACTTTCTGTTTAATTAACCCACATGCCTTTTTGGGCACATCTTCTATTCGGGGAAAGGTGGCAACCCTAGCATCAAGGGAACACACCTTAGCGCAGAATGGAAAAACATGAAAGAGGTTATGTGCTTTGTTTATAACATACAGATGTGTTAAAAAATGCGGATGGGCCAAGAGGGCTCACACCATTCCTTTCAACTTGCCCATGAATGCTGTAATAGAGAATTTCAGAATGGGGTACGCAGTGTTAGTGTTCTTTGGGTTATTGTATGGGCACAAAAAGAGCTTTAGCATAGGGTTTGCACTCAGCAAACGGTAACCCACAGGGGGCTCACGTGATTTATTGTGCTCAACGAGATCATCAACGCTAAGCGGGTTTGGAGGCTTTGGGTCCGAAAAACAGGGGCCGGGACGATAACCCAAACTCTGCTTTAGGTACAATGCATGCGCAGTGGCAGCGAACCCAAACGATACGATACGAAGCTTTGGATACCCTTTTCTGAAACTCTCTATTGCATTGGTATAGTCAAGCCGTCACTTTCATGTGGTTAGTGTCTGTAGACAGCCGAACGCACCGGCAGCACTCTCGTGAAAAAAGAGAGTTTTAGTATACAGTAAAACCTCGTTATAACAAAGTTGAAGGGGGAGTGGTAATTACTTCGTTATAGCCATTAGTTCGTTATAACTAATATCAATGTCATTTATAGGAATTTCAAGGGGAATTGCAATTACTTCGTTATATCCGATAGTTCGTTATATCAGGGTTCGTTATAACGAGGTTCTACTGTATTGAAAAGCAGAAAACGCACAGATTTAGCTTTAACATAAATGTAGACGAAACCCTTATGTGCCTATGCTATTTTTCGAATATAGCGTTCAACGCTAATGCTCACAGCGCCAGTTGAAGTGAGGCGGCTCGCTTCAGATCTGTCAAGACGTCAGCCTGCATTGTTAAGCTCATTCATTACTCACTAACGTTCGTATTTGCTTTAGGTTCAGCTAACTAAGCTTCGCCAGCCATGTATTGGCGACAATATGGCGCCATTTTCAAGATACGCGTCTCAATAAGCGGCACACATGGCGGCACACAAGTGCGAGTGCTGTAGTTGCATCCAGATGGCGGCACTGCCACGTATTTTTTTTTTGATTGGCTGTTTCAAGATAGAGCCAAAATGTCAAGCCTGACACGAGTAATGCGGTGGTTTTCTGTATTTGTAATGCTTGAAGTGACAGTATAATGTCTGGCGAAGTATTCCTGCAGGTCACAAAGGTGGCTTGGATAAGCCAGCCCTTGCTGCTGCACATGCCTTCTAGGTGGAGATCAATGCGCACTCCCTGAGCACTCGTGAAATGTTGTGGAAGCTCCAGGGCACTTAACTGGAAAATCCGCCTTCTCGAAGCGGAATATATGGTCGGCCATTGATTCGCTGTTAAGGAGGCCTCTCCTCGGGAACACGAATTGCCTGTGTTGCTGTTCTGGTTTCCAAAGCATAAGTGCTTCTATCAAAACTTAGACGTGACAGGCAGTACAGGTCAGAAAGGAGACTCGATGGCGGCAGTCTGAAACGAAGCAATGCTTTTCGGGCCTGTCGGCACGACAGTAACAACGCACATACACGAGCTCAGTGACTTGGGATATGCTCGACTCCATGGCGCACTCAGGATTCAATATTAGTTGTTTTAAGGTGTCGATGGTGCCGCATGCCTTTTGCGTTGTCCTTTTTTTTTTCTTGTTCCTTTCTGTTTTCTTAATTTTTCTTTCTGAATTTAATTCTTTATTTTTGCCTAGCCGCTATACACAGCGACCCGTTATAAAGGGAATGGCACCACATCATCATCATCATATAAAGTTTTTTTTTTTTTTCAGGGACTTTACTGCGTTTTTAGCGTTTAGTTTTCTGCTATACTGAAAGGCTAATTGGGCCACGAAGTGCACCCAGTCTTACAGCAACGCTAATGCTAAATCTTTACGTACGCTGCTTTCCGATAAACAAAAACTCGCTAAAGAGCCCGCACATCGCCACCGGCACATCGTGGACCCTTTCCCAGCACGAGCACAACTATGTATGATATGTTCAATGGTGATGCGAGATTACGAGTATTCACCTGTGCTGATGGGCGGAATTGAAAGCAACTCTGCGCACGAGCGCTCACTCGCTATCGTCCGATGATGCGAGCGGACGCGTGACAACTCACACTGTCGCGAACGGTTTCGTGAGGCGGTCACTCCCGTAAAGAAAGATCTTGAGTAAAATGTTATCAAGGCATCAACTTCCAGCGCTTACCTGATAGAGCGCGTAGAGCAGGGAACTGGGGAGCGGCCGTATACGTTACTGACGTTACCTTCACAGTCTTCCCTACTCGTGAACTCCTGCGTTCCTGTGCCTTCCAAGATGTGCGCGCAGAACAGTTAATGGTGTGCGTATAACATTCCGCTGGCAATACGATTGAAGTTGTCACCCACGCCTCAAATCGTCCAGCAACGCGTCCACAACGTCAAAAACACGTTTCCTAGCGTCAAATGCGATTCCTTCGCACGAGCACGCTCCGACGCTCGAACCGACTAGAAGGACGCTGGCGTCGTCTCGCGACAACTCGCGAAAGGCTCTAATTTCGGTTTCGTATTCGATGCCGGCATGTGTGCAATGTTATGCGCTTCGTTTTCAGGTGAGGGACAGGTATTAACATTCGTGTATCTGTACAGTCCGAGAGTGCGTGAGGTATGCAATGAACTGTTCCTTACGTTTGTCTGCAAATTTTTGAATGGTTAGCGAGCGTATAACTCAGTAATTAAATTACGAGACCGCCGAGAGGACCTAAAGACGTCGAAATGCTTACTCAAAATGTACTTTGGTTTATTTGTTAACCTTGTGACGTTATCTTCAGTGAATAATAAGGCACATTCATTTTCCCACCTGATTACCGGAACTTTTTATTCTACAAACTAAGGAGCGCAGATATAGGGAGCCCAATGCTCCCAAAATGGTTCCCTTAAGGTCCTTAGATATTTTTTCCGGAGAAATCTAGGGGCTTTAGGTTCCCTATACGCTACGCATACTTGAGGTTTAGTGTCCCTGTACCTGCCTCCAAACCTCAAGCTTGCATAGCGCCGTCCGCCACCTTGGCGGAGAGCAGCTGAACAAACGCGGTCGCTCGGGCGACCCTAGTCCCTGCACTTAGGGTTACAGTGCTTGCATATGCTTTGTTACATCCGCTGCATGAGTGTACATTTTTCATCCAGCGACTGTTGCTTTGCAATGCGCGTTTGGAGGCTTTTATATATCGCGTTCCAGCGATAGAAGTTGTTCTTGTAAGTCGTAAAAGGTAACTGGTGAAAGTAGCTATCATCATCGTTAGTTATAGTCGCCAATGTTCTTGTTCACCTGACAATTTGTGGCTCACACCCAACCCACTGTGGGGGATGGGCCAAGAATTGGGTGCTAAAGAAATTTAATATTTAGGAATGCGGTAATGTACACAGAGAAAAGGCGAAGTAAAGAGGTATTGAGGATTGTGTTGTAATAGGGAGGGAAAAGGGAACTCTGATTCACATAATAAAAAAAAAAGAAAATTACTAATATTTGTATCGGACGCTATTTGGGTACTTGAATAAATAGAACAATATTTCTGGCCTATTTAAAAACGATCAATTTCAGTACATGCACTTCTCTTGCGTGAGTGCCCTCCACTGTACCACTTCTTTTCTTATAGCAGCACTGCTGCTGGCTAATTACACCTGGTGCACACTTCTTCCTTTTCTTAGCTGCATGCCCCAGCCCATGCACTACTACATAAAGGTGGATGTGTTTCATAGCGTATCAATTAAACAGACCTCCTAAAGATCTTTGTCTCTCTGTCCTACCTCTTGCATAACACAAAGAGTGCTGCACGTGCCGCATGCTCCCGCGGCGTCGCCAAGTCAAGTCTGAGTCAAAACGTCGTCGACACGAAGTGTGTGGACCGATCCTGGAGGGAGTGAGCCATGTGAAGTGCAGAAAACTTCAGACGCCGCTCGGCGTTGCGGGTTTGATCCCTGCAGCCGCAGTGTTTCACAGCATAGCAAGCCTTGTATAGTATAGCACGGAGATGTGAAAAGGAAGAGAAGTGCGGCAGTGAACATGCACTTGACATACTGAAGTATGTGTGCTGGCTGTCCGAATCATCCAAGTCACGTATGATATTTTATTGTGATGAAGTAGTGATGACGAGCAAAATTTAAGACGCCGCATGTTCATGAACCCGTTTATTCAGGCCATGCAAGCGCATGTGCCATGGGCAGCATAGAGCTGCCGCTTTGGGTAGGTAGAGCATGTAGCTGTAGAGAGAAGCAAGGTGGCAATATAAAACCAAAGGTCTTGCGAGATGTGAAGCTGTTTTCATCACAAGGAGAGACAAAAGTCACGGCATAACAGGAAACATGGACGCTCAAAATGGACATTTGATAATGTTAAGCAAGTGGCCTGCATTGTAATCCGCTAAGTGAGCTACAAAAACAATGAAAGCGGCATTGATATATGCCACATTGAGATGTCACAACTTGCAAGGCAGACCTACAGGCAGATGCGAACTAAATTTGTACATGGCTGTCAAATTATGTAATCGTGCCGGCACCTCGACAGGGTACACAGCCGAAGTGTGTCGTGGGCTCCAAGAAATGGGATTTTGGGCACACATGCACTCGGAATTAAAATGCCCAGCTTCTTTCACTGACAGCTGAGAGCAGGCGAAGAAGACTCATTTTATCAGCCATATAATTCGAGAAACTGCACACTAGCCTCTAGTTTCACTTTGCAAGGTAACGTGATCATTTACTTTCAGCACACATTTCAGAGCCATGAACACGGCACTGTCTTCAACGACCGGCTAGGTCCCATAATTGTGGTCTGTCAAGCGTTGCAATATATTGAGGCTGCCAGAAAATGTTTTTCAATCCCCCAAACATCCCTAAATCTGCCATGCAAATGGCATAATACCACACAGCACGTGCATCCACTGAGCGCATACAAGCTGCAAGGAAGTGCTGGCACACGTAAAATGCGGCCACACCAACAGGAGGCAAGGGAGAGAACAGACAGGGAAGCGATCGCTAATCGTACCAACTGCCAAAATAGCACACGTTTCGGGGTAACACCAGAGCTCTGCTGTCCGAGCTTGACAATAAACACACGCCCACAAACAGACATGCATGACTGCTTACTTGTTGGAATGCGAAAAAAAAAAGCACCTGAGGTCAACCAGATGTGTCCTGAGCAATCACGGGCACATAATAAGCTGCACACTGTTTGTAAGGCAGGGAGGAATTAGAGCCACTGTAGCATCAGGAAAGCATGCCTGTTTGGTTTGGGTTAGATCCCTACCCAGAACGGGAATTTTCTGCTAACTATAAATTGTTTACTCTCACTGCAGGAATCTCCACGAGCTTTCCTTATGTGATCATGTGATATCATGAAACCATGTTCCCATAGATGACAGCTTGTTTAGTGTTTCTGGAATCCCTCACAATAAAAAAAAGAAAGAATATACATGTATGTGTGGGATTTTTCTCAATAGGCTTACCCAGAAGCAAGGCAGAGGCCTCATGGCCCAGTGTGATATTACCGCGTTTACTCGATTCTAGGCACCCCCTTTTTCTTTTTCAATATAGGGATACTCAGAGTGAAAAGGGTGTAGATTCCAAAATTGTAAGCCATCACCCACCAGCCTAGGCAGGATTTTATCTTGAGGGGGGCAAACCCTTTGCACCAGGGCAGGGAGGGAAAGAGCAAATGCCGCCTTTGCACCTCCCTTTCCCTGCCACAGCTTATGCCGCCATTGATAACTTTATATGCTCCAGCAGCATTACCAGGTGATGAAAACATGCGCATACTGCTTCTTCAGAAATTGTCACAACCCCTTCTTATACAAGAAAGCATGGGGAAGTGTTTGAAGGAGAGTGTGATAGGGGCAAGAAATTTTAACAAATGCGGACATAAAATGAAATCATTTTACACGAGAAGGCCAGAGCGTAGATCAATGGCAGAGGCCTTTGCCATGGTGAGGACATAAGCTAACTAGGCTGACGATGATAGTGATAACATCCCAATGAGGAGTAAACTAGAATATTTTAGCAGAGCCACTCTATGCTGCGCTAACAACATAGCTCTGAAGTGCTGATGGACACAAATGTGAGACATATCCAGTCATCACTCAGAGGCTCACTGTCCTTTGCTGAACAAACAAAAACATGCGTGAAGAAAGCTGCGTTATCATATCACAGTAGAACTTGAATGATACAACAAGATCTGGCAAGAAAACGATAAAAGCCCCTTTGACAATAGTAAGGACACTCTCCTGAGCACACCCTTTCTCCTTGTGCAGCAGCTATGCACACCACTCTACTTCGTTCGGGCTCTTGCAGATGGGCCGTGGTGTACAACGAAGGCACATGTGGTCAGTTGCTTGCCTCTGAGGATGAAAGAATTTCAAAAAATGCTGATAACAGCATCAAGAATGCTGGAACTACTGTTTATGAGTAGGCTGCTTTCTTTTTAAAGCCGTCTAAATGTGGCATGCCCATGTAAAACGAGCTTTGAGGTGAATTCTACAGCCCATACCTTTTCCTGCCACATAATATGATGCTTCAGTTTGTTCATTTGATATAGTATTGTTTATGGCACATCTCTCCGTGTGTGGGTTCCTTTTTCTTGCCATTGTATACAAGTGCACCGCAGCTATTGTATTCAGCGTGCCTTCTTACAATGGGCTAGGTGCAAGTGCATTTGTCGGCTCATGAGCCTGTTTCTCTCCTCAGTGTTGAAGTAGCTGTTAGGCTGCAGCCCCTGGAGACTGAACAAGTGGGTTTTGCAGTTTCAGTAATGTAAACTGGTGGCTGCAAGTGCTCATCAACCACGATGATAGAAGCTGGGCAAAATGGCTCACATAAAAAATCTACGCATATCCACGGAGTGAATGATGATGAGTGGGTGAAGCTCCGGATGTTCATCGGTAAAAACTGTGAATCTTCCGTGAATCTTGCCCAGTACATCATCAAAGACGTGACAAACACTGTGTGTCGCCATCTAGCGCTCTCCTATCACACTAGAGCACGCAGCGAGCGCCTCCGCGCCATCTATTGATCAATTCACGTACTAGCTAAGCAGCACCGCAGCGCTCGGACGGACGGACAGACAGACTCCCATGCTACGCGTTCCCATACATTTGAATGAAGCGAGCACTGCGGTGCCATCACGCCATCTAGTGAGCACTTCATAAAACTACAGGTGGCTACATACTATGTACGGAGGAGGGAACGACCCACAGCCTAAGGAGCTTCGCCCCTAATATCCTTTAGGCATCGGTGTCATGGGAGCTTAAGTATGATGGTTATTCCTGTGGAAAAAAAAAACATAAAAAGAAGGCATCCTGGATAATGTATTTTTGTAGTTCACACTGAAATGCTCTCAAATGATATGGTTGCAGAGTAACAATTGTGAGACTATTCCATTCTATCTCACCATCTTATCCCTTCCCCCTGCACAGGGTAGCAAACCATATGCATGTCCGGTTAACCTTCCAGTCATTCTCTCTCTACAATTGTGAGTTTCCTTAGGCACCACAGAAAGTGATCACAACAAAGATCAAAGAGCAAGGACTGCAGGATATTTTATTCTCAAACAAACAAGCGAACAAAAAGGTTGACAAGATGCACGTGACTGAGAAGAGTATTACATATTAATATTTAGTAACAGAATCAGCGCTAGTGTAGAAATATACCATACAGTATGGATGGCTCCTCAGAAAGAAACAAATTCTCACGAGAACACAGACAGTCTGTCATGGCACCAACTAACACCGTTTCGTACAGTACGATACAGCAGTTTCAGTGTGGCCAGAAGTTAACAAGCAACGGGATCATGCGTAAACGGTTGTCATTTCCAATGTGACAGCTCTGTCTAACGAAAACGACAATGCATGTGCAAGAGGTAGGATGTTTTCTTGTGAGTCGAGTTGCCATTTGCAAAGAACATGCTGCATGTGGTTGCTCTGGAGATTTATTTCACATTGGGCGTGCACGCACAAGGTCCTCTAATTTGTGAATTCTGTATGGAGACACAATCTAAGAACAAGCGGTAGACACCTCTCAAAGCCTCAATGCGATGACATTGCCTTTGGTATAACTGCATTGACTGCATTTAGCATGAGCTGTCATGCTTCTTGCTGCAGTTATGTATGCACAACATGACATAGCACAAGCTCACTGCACACGGAGATTTATACAGCCCCCCCCATCCGCGCGCTCGCACACACACACACACACACACACACACACTCCCATAACATACCTCTAGCCCCCTAGGTGGATCCCCCTCCCCCCACCATGATAGTTTTCTGGCCGATCTATAAATCATCCCCCTCGATGTCCTGGCAACAACATGGGCACAGCCCCACAACCCTCAATTGAAACTCTGGAAACCTCTGACTGCACGGGAAGCACAGTGTACGATGTAGACTATGCCCAGCCGAGGCGAAATATCACATGGGGAAAAAATAAATAAAATAAAAAGCAGACACAAGATGCGCCCGTGTTCCCGCGTTTCTAGAGGAAACGGCAGGAAAAGTGGGTTCCCGTGGGGGAGGAAGCATGAAGGGTGACAAGTTCACATGGCAGCGGTAGAGTTCTAAATGTAGTGGTACTTCCAATTTTATCAAGGGACCTCAGCTTCTCTTCACTTGAAATTCAGTATTCACTACCCACGCGAAGCTGATCATTGCATGATACCTAACTGCGTGCAGCACACTGCCATTTTTGCTCAAGCTGTCACTACAAGAGCACTTACTGCGCCGTATGTCTGCGTTTTGTACACTACTCATTCGTATGTGCTCTACTCGTTACAGCCTGTCTAAATGAGGACATGGAGAGATGGGGGGGGGGGCACAGCGCAGCACATTTGGGCTGTCACCTACTCAACGTATGTGGTAGGCTGACAACTATGCCATGCCACACATTACCAGGCATTCTTATTGCAGCAGCATTGCTGGCAATAGTGTCGCTCCCTCGTGGCTGCCAGCACGCCACTGTGAATTTTAGTCCTTGTCTGTTCAGGGCCTATGTGCGCTCAAACCACCTTTCACTGTGTGGTAGCTGCTGCACCCTAGACTGACAGGTGTAGAGATGGGATTCAAGTGAAGATCAAAGAGTGGCACAGACCTCCTCACCTCTAACTGGTTTCTTTCTTTCTCCCTTTCGCAAACAAAGTGGGAGGCGCACCATGCGGAATAGCTCAGTGGCTTGAGCACCCTTAGGAACCATGCAAGTTGAACTCGTTTGTTGACTGGCCTCTCTGCTTCCCACAGGGGATTGTTTGTGGCACACAGTTGCATCGACCACACTGCAAGCTGAAGGGTGCAGGATAATCACACCCTAACAACTAGTAAGCCTAAAATGGGCACTTATTAATGATGTCTCACTAATGGGAGACAGTTGGTAGAGGTGTGCATAATTGAAAAACGTAGTGTCTCTTGATATGCTTAAACAAAATCAAGCCAGTAGGCAAGAATTTTTTCTTGGGGAGGGGAACTTGCCAAAGGCCTTTACTATTTAAGAAAGGCATCTACCTATATCGATTACTTTTTTTCAACAAAAACCACAGTATGTGCAGTAGAACCTCGTTATAACGAACCCAGATATAACAAACTATTGGATATAACGAAGCAATTGCAATTCCCCTTGAAATTTCTATAGATGAAACTGATATTGGTTATAACAAACTAATGGTTATAATGAAGTAATTACCACTCCCCTTTCAACTTTGTTATAACGAGGTTTTACTGTACAATAAGTTATTTAAATGCAACATTATTACTAGGCTTAAATTTTATGATATTAGCACTGCACTATGTTATCAAGACTACCCATAACCAAAATTTCAGGAGGGGCCCGGGCCCCTAGGGCACCCTGCCTACGTGCTTGACCACAATATATGTTGCATTTGCCACAGTGCCTAACATTATTGCACTGCAGCAATGTTGACACTTGCTAAATGCTGCGGCCACAAACTGATTGGTGGATGAGAGTGCTTGTTCAAAGCTGCGAGATCACCAACGCAGCAGCAGTGATGGCTTAAGTTATTACTGTTTAAGGCCCGCAATCACAGCAAAAACTCCGAAAAATCAGACGCCGGAGAGTTTCAGCATCCGTAATTTCAGACTCACTTATTCACCGACTCTCGAGGCATTTACGGCACCATGAAAACTCCCAAATTACAGGGCACATTTGAAAAATTCGTTGTTGACACGATTTACTATATAAAATGAGTCACAGTCAATAATGGACAGCATTTATCAATGAATTCAAGGACTCTCAAGGAAAGAGAAGAATTCGAGGTCTTTAAAGGGCCTTGAACACGCATTTTTCAACTTCAACTTGTCACCAAGGATTTCAAGGATCTGCATGCACCCTGGTTTTGAAACAGACGCCAAGGTTCAGGTGATGCAGCACCTTTTAACACATATGGCAGGGCACTACACCTCGTCAGCTGGTTCAGGTGGTGCAAGCGAATGGCACAGGCCTCTACACGCACACCTTTTTCCACTCACCTATAATCAACAATCTCCACAGTACCCTCTATCCGCACCAGCCAAAAAAAGTCCATTTGGTCACGAAGTTTAAGGCTTTTTCTTTGCATGGAGACGGCAGAGGTGGCTGATCAGGTGCTGCGAATTTGTAAAGGTTGCATTGCAGACGAAACAGGTAAAAGGAGGGTCCCCCGTGTGTGTGCGCATGTGGTTCATGAGGGTGCCCGACTGTGAAAAAGAGGCATTGCAGAGGGCACAGGAAAAGGGGCGCTCCCCTGTGTGGGTGCGCATGTGGTTCATGAGGGTGTTTTTCTTTGAAAATGATGCACTGCAGTGGACACAGGAAAATGGACGCTCTCCTGTGTGGGTGCGCACGTGGTGCACGAGGCTGCCTTTTTGCGAGAAGGACGCATTGCAGTGGACACAGGAAAAGGGACGTTCTCCCGTGTGGGTGCGCATGTGGTTCCTGAGGGTGTCTTTCTTGGAAAATGATGCACTGCAGTAGACACAGGAAAATGGATGCTCTCCTGTGTGGGTGCGCATATGGTACACGAGGTTGCCTTTTTGCGAGAAGGACGCATTGCAGTGGACACAGGAAAAGGGACGTTCTCCCGTGTGGGTGCGAATGTGGTTAACTAGGTGGTATTTGCTACTTAATGAAGCTGGGCACAGGTGGCACTGAAAGCGGCACTTGCTCATGTGCATGTCGAGGTGCTTTTTCATGGCACCCTGGTGCTTGGTCATGTAGGTGCACTGCCTGCAGGAATGCAGATCACCTTGCATGGCCACGAGCGAATGGTACTGCTCCTCGGATGCCAAGGATGAGGAACCTGCAAAGCGCCAGGAAATGGGAAGGGAGCGTCTGTCACTGCACTGCAGAATGCAAAGATTTTTGATACCCCGCTTAAAAAGTCAGTTTATGTAGTGCTTAAAAAGGGACCCCGCAACACTTTTTGAACGTGGTCACAAAATGCTCCTGGTTAGCAGTGAAGCCTCTTCTGAACATGTCATCCAAATTTTATTGTATTGAAAGAAGCAGAGATTTCGCACTTTCACATAAAAGCAGCTGGAACTTGCTTACTGAATTTCTTAGTTGAGGCCACCAAATACATAATTAGTGGCATGGACAAAGCTTTCGGCCGATTTCATGATCACGAAACCATGCTTGGTGGTATTTGCTTGTTGTGCATATGATGAAAAGATACGCATCAGTCTTTCTTCAGAGAAGAATGCTGCAAGAATGTTGGCAGTTTTGTTCTTGTGCAGTCAACCATCGGTTTCAATTTCATTGTCTGAAGAGGCTGTGTATCAGCTATTCACTGCGAGGAATGTGGCACTCCTGAGACGATCGAGCACCTCTTGTCGTTGATTGATTTCTGGGGTTTTATGTCCCAAAACCAGATATGATTAGTGGAGGGCTCCTGAAATTTTGACCACCTGTATTTCTTTAATGTACACCACAGCACACATACTTCAACATTTCATCTCTTGTCTTCCCACAATTTGATGCAGAGAGACAATTGCTTACGGACATTTCGTGGGAGTCTCTTTGTGAACCTTTGACGAAGAAGTCTATTGGGACCTTCAACTAATCCCCATCGCCAGTCTCATAGTCTCAAGGCCCTCAACAAAATCTTTTGCATGGGATTGGAATGGACAAGAGACATTAAAGTCTTGGGCCATGCAACTTTTTCCACCACCACCTTCACCATCATGGTCAATGGCTTTCCTGTTTCCCTCTCTACGCCTGTTACCCTTCCACCAACACTGAGTGGTAGGTCAGGACATTGATTCAGAGTGACCACTCAGCTTCTCTATCATAATAAATTACTCTCTCTTTACATGTGTGAGTAGCCCCGCCACGGTGGTCTAGTGGTTATGGCACTCGGCTGCAGATCCGAAGGTCGCGGGATCGAATCCCGGCCGCGGCGGCTGCATTTCGATGGAGGCGAAATGTTGAGGCCCGTGTGCTGTGCGATGTCAGTGCACGTTAAAGAACCCCAGGTGGTCGAAATTTCCGGAGACCTCCACTACGGCGTCTCTCATAATCAGAGCTGGTTTTGGGACGTTAAACCCCACAAATCAAATCAAATCATGTGTGAGTACACGAGTGCATGGCAGTCTCACTCTGTGGCCCTCAGAAGAACTCGCACTTATATGATTTGCAATCTCACAAAGAGTACCCACTTGTTACTAACACGCTTACATCACACAGTTGCATCACACGCTTACATCACACAGGCACAGTTGTGGCTATTCGCCACAACTGTGCCTGAGTGATCCTGTGATAAATGGGCGACGCGGCTTTGCCTGCGTATTTTCATTCTTGGTGCGTGTGGTTTTCAAGCCTGTGAAGCTTATTTATTACTATTAGAGAGGCCCCTGCCATGTCTGCCGAACATGAACTGACAAATGTGGTGCCTACATTGCACACCTACAATCGTGTCAGCCAAGAATTATGCTGCTGTACATTGGAGAAAGAGCAAGAGTTTCAAATAAAACCTCGTTTACTCTTCTTTGCCCTGGACTCGTGCTCGTAGATGGTGGGGGTGACACTCCACACCAAGTATGCCAGTCACTCATAGTGACTGCAAGGCTGCGGAAGCTTTCATGAACTAGTCAGGAGTAGCTGCT
Organism: Hyalomma asiaticum; assembly: GCA_013339685.2. Classification (NCBI taxonomy): domain Eukaryota; kingdom Metazoa; phylum Arthropoda; class Arachnida; order Ixodida; family Ixodidae; genus Hyalomma; species Hyalomma asiaticum. The sequence goes on along the minus strand of CM023489.1, from coordinate 41,796,898 downwards.
TGTGGTAGCTGCCTCATGGGGGGTATGAGCTCGTGGGAGCCAAACAGTGCACAGTTCATGCCGCAACATCAGCAAGTCCTATCAGCAGCAAGTCCTATCAGCAGTGACCAGTGCAAATAGTGAATGTATTTGAAAGGTTCCTGCGGCAGAGTGCCTTATATTGGTTGCTTAAAGGGACTGTCTACCGCTCGAAAAACTTTTTGGATGACATCACCACTTTAATTTTTCTGGCACCAGCTCCACATTTCAGATGGCAAGGAGGCTGTGAAGTCATCGCATAAGGTGCATAAAGCGTCTGCCCATTTTGGTTTGAACACGTCGCTCATTCGGTGAATTAATATTACTGGCAAGGTTCTGAGAAAACTGAATGACCCTGGCTGCTTCAGGGCTATCGATACCATTGGAAAACATCAATATCAAAATATGGTGGAAAAACTGCCGGAGTTGCCCTTTAACACAGCTTACACATTCCTGTTACTGTTGCTTTACTGCTTTAATAACAGCAAACTAGAACTATGGAATACAAGCGGTAACTTATTCAGCAAGTAATGTTTCAACCGCTGGCATGACTGCAAACACAAGATACAGATGCCCTGCTGTACACAACTCGTTAACCTGAACCGATAGGACAGCTGTACAAGGAGTGTTGCAAATGCATATTGGTATGCCTAAATTATCTGAGTCTGAAAATGTTACACTGCTCAATGAGCTTGTCTACTTGGCAAAGCTCTACGTGTATTTTAGGCATCAAAGTACTCATATTATGAACACACGAAATGAACACACTGATACATAAACATCAAAAAGGGCATGACCAAAATGTACGTCACAAAATATAGAAGGGCAGGGAAAAAATAGGTTGTTGAATTCCATTGGCAGACCGTGAAAGCTCTGACAGATCACGAACGAAGCGTATCAATGTGAGCGAGATCGTTCTTGCCAAATTTGCAATTGGAATGCAGGTGCTCCAGCAGGAGCACTTAATACACGGAAATCTAGTGAGCAGGCACTAGATTAGAGCGGATCGGGACAATCTCAGCATTTTGTGCGCGCTGTTTCCTCCCAGTACCTTTGCAAGTTTTACACGTTGTGGTGTGCCTCAAAGTTCAAATGGACCTACGAGCCCAGTGATGAGTTGTTTCCTCCACAGTTCGCAATGCATAGAAGTACTGGTGGAACAAGGTGAAAATGTGAAATCACTATTTCAGAAAAAAAAAAGTCTTTTTCCACATAACCTTCACCATAAAATATGCAGTATCCCATCACATGAATATCGCCAGATGAGACTCTCAATGGAGCCAACCAGTTCAGGCCTCTTAGCTAGCAGGTGGAAGATCATATCAAATGTCCTTTTGGCGCACAACAGCTTCACACTCACTGTCTGCATCAGAAAATATTCACTCAACTCTTAACTAGGGCAAAAACACAAGCACATGCAGCAAAACATTTTTGCTAGTTGTTCATGGAGGCCAGCGACCACAAACAGCCAACTGTGACGGGAAGAGGGGTACATGAAATACGTCACGTGGACCCCCCCCTCCGGTCAAATCCGCCAATTTCTGTGGAGCAACAGTTGTTACTCCAGGGGAAGATAAGAAATCCACAGCTTCTCCCAATCTGAATGTGATTGCTCCATACAGAGCAGAAAAACACGGTCAGGGTCTGCCACTGGAAGTCAACATATGGCATCGAGAATGGTGCCATGTTTGATGGTGGAAGAGAATATCACCATATATAGGGCACCTGGGAAGTGAACGTTCCACAGTTAGTGACCCTGCAACAAAATTAACTAAGTTAGCAAACCTTACTTGGGTATTTTGTTGATTCAAGTATTGAAGCGAGGATTTCAGAGTTAAATTCATAATGAAGTGCCACAAGATTCCTGTCATAAACTCCTTTCAAAATCATCACTGATATACCGCAGTGCAAAAGCAAAGCCATCCTGTCAAGTTGTATGGTAATTTGCCTACAAAGCAGCTACACTCGCACCTGGGCACACTTGCAAAACCAGTCACCCATTGCTTTGTAAGGCAAGGCACGATTCCTTTGCGTTCATAATGAAAACAGTGACATCCATTCTCTTCTTCACATTTCAATATGCTTAACTGGGCAAAAAAGGGATTATTCAATTCCATCTTTTACAACACAAGTAATAACAAGTAAGTAGACATGCTAGCATCACCATCACAATCTCAAATTCATAACAAAGTGAAGCAGCTTAATGGGACAAACAAACTAATTATTTTTAGGAAGACACTCGCGAGATGAATTTCTGACAGTATCAAAAGTGCGCAACTTCCTGGATGATCCACTGGACGATCCACTGGCGCACCTGCAACAACACAGAGACCACCATTAAGGCCAGCATGAATACTCACACTGCATCTGTACGTAATTTTATCTTTGGAATGAATTACACTTGCATGCAGCAAACTACTTTTAATCAATTACAAGTGACCAGTTGCTTTATTGAGCAGACAAGCTGCAACAGACAATACACATATGAGCACTTCAATTTGGTGGGAACTATACAGCAGAACATCTACAGCGGTGGCATGCAGCAGCATGCATGATGCAAATGTTGACACAGGGCCACCTTCTTCTTTGTTCATTATGTCTTCCACCCCATGTTGGCCAAACATTTAAACTCCTATGGTGCTCCTATGACATGATGGGCAGTGTGGATGTGGATGCCAGGAACTCAAGTGCTGTCGTGTTTCACAGACTTATACACAGCTGTTCTTTTGACTCGAGGAATAACAAAGTGCTACATTTGAAAGATGCCACAGATGTCAGGTCTGAGTTAAGAAAGTACAATATCCTTAAGGGCCCTAACTTCCAGCGATACTGCAAAAAATCGCGGAACTCGCGTTTTTTTTTTTTTTTTTTTTTTGCAGAAATGCAATAAAATATTACAAGCCTGACTTTTGGTTCCCCCACTCACTGGCCCAGGTTTCAATAAGGCACAGGAGATTCGACGCAGCTATCTTCCGCGTGTAAAATAACTAGAAAATGTGCGAATATCTAAAACTTGCAATATGAATAGAATATTTTCCTCATTTAAAGCACAATCGATTCGAAAAATACATATTTGGCTGTTCCTGAACATTCAAATATGGATGTTTCCAGCAAGAGCATTGAGTATTCAGAGGATTTGTGCTAAGTATTATTTTCTCAGCGGGTGATCATTAATACTAGGCTGGTGTGAATATTTGGATATAAATATTACAGTAGTCCGATTCTTTTTAAGACGAATTTAAATGCCGGAGTTTTAAAGTACTCAAAACGAACAAAACACTTTTCTGCATGTAGCTTGCCTGTAGAGGTGGTTTCACTGCAGCATGGGCATCTATGCCACGAAACAACCTTTCCAGGAGACATCTGCATTACCGTGAAGACACACTCCATAGGGAGGACAGCATATTACCTGTACAATGACTAAATTTTATCAATGCCTTGGAACGAATTACATAAGTTTGAATTGATTAAATATAGTAAACAGTAAACCATAGTGTGCTTTACTGCTACTATTCAACACCTAGTACTATTATCCAATACGATTACACTAATTACAATTCCCTGTAACTTTGCCTTGAACCAAAAAGCCTAGTCTTCGATTCCTTTTCCACGTTATTAGCCCTTGGAAGGAGCAAATTTTACTGAATGTACAGCAGCTACTGTGTGTTGCACCTTTTGCCCGTATAGAGTGATATGTGGTCTCTTATTGCATTTCCCATTTTGTGGCATGAAGGTAAGCTGGGCGTTTCAATAATGATACCCAAGCAAAATTTATAGTTTGGAAGTAAACAAGACTATGTGTGAGCATTACAATGCATCCTAGCACAACACTTTCAACTACCCCTAAATACCTATCAGTGCACATGAACTCTGTTGACACAGAGAGATCATTCGCGTGTTATGGTGATGCTGTGTCCCAAAAGTGTCATAGGCACCATTCGAGCTTGTAAAAAGATATTTCCCAACGAGCGGCAGCTTCTATGCGCGCGCCGAACGGCTGCAAACCAACGTTGTCCCAATAATCATCCTGTCATATTTGCAGGGAAACGAATAAAATTCCATCTTCGGAAGATTCCTGATAGTCTTCTAAAGCTACTATGGGCTCCGTCCACTGACCAGAGGGCGCTACGTAGCTTTGTCGGCTCGGGGTGCAGACACGCGCGCGTTCGCCCATAACGTACGCATGGTGGAAGCCAAGACGACAGCGATGCGTGCATTTCTTCGCTGCTTTTTGGGCGTGCTACGAAGAAAACCACATGCACGCTCACGTCGCCCTCTGGAACAGTTTGCTTCAGGTTTGTAGCACGCGTCTCAAAGGAAAAAAAAATCACAGCATATCCACGGGGTGAATGATGATGAGTGGGCAAAGCTCCGGAGGGAATGATCGGTAAATCGTGAACCTTCCGTGTAATTCGCCCAGTCGATCATCATGTAAAGACGTCTTACGCAGCCCCTTACACAGGCCGGAACGCGCACCGTGTTTGCCGATGCCTTCACATGACTGCTGAGAGAGTATAAGGCGGAGAGGACACAGCGTCTTACACCAGCTTCTTACACGGGCCGTAACGCGCTAGCACAAACGCGTTAGAAACACGGAGTCTTTCGTTAATGTTGGGTATTTACTGTCATCGTGGTGCATGTGTCCATGTGCGCTTCGTGGCGTAGTGGCTAGCGCCGCGCGTTCGGAAGCGAGGGGTCCCTGGTTCGATTCCGCGCTTCGGACACAACGTTCGGAATTGTTGAGTGGCGAAGCTCCTCTTAGCCTAACCTTGTCCTGCGTCAGGCGTAACCGGCGTGCCGGGAGGCACGCGCTCGCCCTCGGCGCGTGCCTCTCTCTCTCCCGGTACGTGCCTCTCTCTCTCTCACACTTCCACTGCTGTCTTGTGAGAGAGAGCGAAAGGCGCACATTGACTATGGAAACGCTCTTTCTTAGATGAACGCTCTACCAGCTCGCAAAGAAGGAGAACGCGCCCTCACCCGCGAGAGACAACGTTGGCGCAGGCAGCGTCTCCTAGCGAGTTTCTTGATTGAGAAATACCGACTGCTCGTGTTGGAGAACTGTTCACCGGCCACCCATATATATATATAGGCACAGGATCTTGACTTGCAATGAAGTGCCGGTGGGAGATTTCACTTGTGCATAGTTGAACCATAAGGATTCGTAGCGTGCGCATTAACTAAATTAATCCGGAACTCGGCACGATCTACGATGAACCTCCCAAGCTTCGCCCACTCATCATCGTTCACTCCGTGGATATGCTGCAATTTTTTTGTCATCGACCATGGTCCACCAAGCGGGATCCGACACGTACGGCGACGATCCAGGAGAATGAGAGGAGCGCTCCCCGCGCAGCAGCCAATCGGAGAGCAGCTGCACCGCCAACGCCATCTAGCGTACCTTCACTCAACCGCCATATTGTACGCATGTCTATGGGACAGTGCCCTCTCGGAAACGAGACGAGAAATGGAGATGACGACACAGAATGCGTACAGCGCCACCTAGTGTATCGTCACCCAACTGCAGTTTGCATGCATCTCTAGAGTTACTGTATATGCTCTCTACGGGACCAGAGTTGCGCATAGGTCCGCCATCTTGCACGTCCATTCGCGTTAAGCAGCAAAGCCGCTCCTCTCGAATGTAGGACACGGCGCGGTTCAGCAGAAGCGTGCGCTTTCTTGCTCATTCCGCGTCGCTGGCCGAAACTTTCGCTTCCAAAAATGAAAAAGAAAGGTGATTCGAACAAACAATCAATTTACCAATTTAGACATAAGTGGTTATAAACTGTTCGATGGTCCTCACTATCAGCAGAAGCGTTTTTTTTTTTTGTAAATATCAAATGAAAACACTATTCTGGACAAAATGTATAAGCTGAACAAATCTCTCGTTTCACGTCGTACTTGATGCAAGGCTTTAAAATACAAAATAGGTACATTGAAAAACGATGAGCGCAGATAACACAAGTAAAAAAGATTACCTTCACGGCAAATCTTCGCAGATCCATAGGTATATCCGGCGTAATGAAAACTGGATACGACTTACAAAATTTTATGCTGCGTAGCAGTCTGTGCTAGATTTATACGAAATGAATCCTTATGCATATTCAAACGCACACGTTTTTGTTCTTTGCGGTGCAATTTTTGTCACCGGCTAGCCAGCTGTTACCAAGCGGGCGTGAAGTCCTACCTTATCCTGAACGTTTACGATTTCACTATCACAAGAATATTGCCAATGAGAGTTATAATTGCTCCATATAAACAAGTCTTATGCGAGGCGTATGTAGGGATGTGCATTCTAAAAGGTACTGCTAAGCTGAAATAAATATTGGGTCGCATCGAGCTGCCGACATAACCCGCTGGGCCGATTCCGACGACCGACCACGACAATTTAATCATTTTGCTTCGAGTGGCACTTCCTTCTTTTTTTTTTTTTGGCACATGTCTGAGAAAACAGAGTTTCCAGCAAAATTAAACCAAACATCACGCTGCCACAGCCAACGTTATTAGATCACAGCTGAGCCAAATGAGCTATGCCTGAACGTCGAAACATGGCCTTCGCGATCGGCAGCTGCCGTCGTCGATTGCCGAGGCCACGGTCTAACATCGGACAGCGGTGGCGCGGCGGAGGGTAGCGGCCATGGTGGCGTGGCGGGCATCAGCGCACGCGCTGCCGTGAAGTTGGCTTTTCCTAAAAAGGACGCATTTTGCGCATGTGAGCACTCTAGGCGAATGGGGTGCGCGAGCGGCGAGTTCTGTCATAGACGCAACTCTGTTCCTCAAGGGGAACATATACAGTAACTCTATGCATCTCTATGGGACAGCGCCATCTATTGTATACTATTGTATGCTAAGGGAGACGCTACTGGCTACGCAGGATGCATCGACAACCGAGAACCGCCCAGGTTATGCCATAAGGAGCTTCGCCCCTAAAAAAAAAAACAAAGTGGGGCACGCGGTGCAGACCTGCTTGGAGACGCGCGCGTCAGACTGCAGTTGCGTATTGTCAGGCCACAGTCCGCCCGACTTTGCTGCTTTTTTCCGCCAGGCTGTGCATTCTGGCGATGATGTCGCACATGGAAAACACGACTGCATGGAGCCTATACAATCCGTGCCCGCGACAACGCGTCGAAGTAAAATATCCACGGCGCGTAAGCAGGCTCGCGTTGCTCCGGCACGGCCGGCCGTGAGAAGGGAACGCACATTGTTTTTTGGTGGCCACCGCCAGTCGTCTCAGTGGCGCTGCACGCACGATTTAAATAAAGTTACTGCATGTTCTGTAACTAGATGTATGTTCTGTATGTTCTGCAACAGTAACTAGATTTGAACAAAGTCCCTGAAAAATAATTCAGGGACCTTAGATTCGATGGTTACCTATACTGTGGATGCAGAGTTGTCCGCGACTCCAACACCTTCACGCTCTCGCGTTGAAAGAACATCTCACAGCTTTTATACGGACAGCGCACCTTGAATACCAGCACGTTCGGTATGCAGTTACGAGCCCGGGCTGTCAGCGTCTAACGTCGTCGTGCCAGCACTCGCAAATAGGCGCATAATTGAGAAAAACCGGTTCAAGTTAAATTAGCATGATTTGGAACAATTTAGGAGACAGGCATAATGATCCAATTGCATATATAAACAGAAATTCGTTAGAATCGCTTCTAACATGACAACCCCACACATACACTGCTTGAATTCACTGGCTCGATCCAGGATCGGCCCACACTTCGTCTATGGGGCAAAAGTGCATAGTTGATCAATACTGGTTCAGCACAGAGATTGATTTCTTCTTACGGCAAAAACACCTGCGCATCCCTGCTTCATACCACTCCAGGTTTCATGGTAGGTAGTCCAGCTGCATTTTTTTTTTCTTGCAAATAACCTTCAACAATTATTCACATAGAACCATTATGTATACTCACACAGTCAGTGTTACATCTCTTCGTGTTCACCGACTTTCAGACAACCACAATTGATTGATTTCCGGGGTTTCTCCTCCTAAAACCATGCCGATTATGAGATACATCATAGTGGGGGAAGGCTCGCGAAACTTAGACAAGCTGGAGTTCCTTAACGCACACTGACATCGCACAGTACACTAATCTTGCTCACTAAAAGAAGCTTGCCTACAAATTGTGACCATTCGCAATGAAAGAAGCAAACAAAGGACCAAGTCAAACAGGCCAAACTGACATGCAGGCTTAAGCTATTCTTTAGATGAAATTATACAACTTATCTACCTTCCTATCGCAACGGCCAAAAATCACACTGATAGAAGAAAACAAGGAGACAGGTTACACCGATTCATATATTGAAGAAAAACTGCGCCAACATCGAGGGCGAAAAGCAAGGCCACGACAACCACGGCCACTGCGTTGGGCACACTAGGAGGTTACCTCGAGCAGAATAATATCCAAGAGTAAGCTGTTAAATTGAATTATTAAATTTATCTACCTTCCTCTGATCAGCATTACAGAACAGGACTACGTAATGCACACAGATGGCAGCTTGAACTCCACTGGTGGATGCAGATTCCATTGAAGACACATCAAAGCACCTTCTGCAATAAGAAACTGATCACTCGGTGAGCCCACACAGGAGCTGCGTCCCTCAGCAATTGGTTAGGTGCTCTTCTTTGCATTACAGGTGGCCATGTGGCAAATGAGAGCGCCTTCGCTTGAAAAAGACGTGTTGCAGTGAACGCAGGAAAAACAACGCTTCTCTTTGTGGATGCGAGTGTGCTTCTTGAGGGTGGTTTTTTGAGCAAAGGATGCCTTGCAGATGACACAGGAGAAGGGACGCTCTCCAGTATGGGTGCGTATGTGGTTCTTGAGGTGGCCTTTCTCGGTAAAGGATGCGCTGCAGTGGGTGCAGGAATATGGGCGCTCTCCTGTGTGGGTGCGAAAGTGGTCCTTGAGGGTATTACTATGAGAGAATGCAGCTGGACAGAGGTGACACAGAAAGGGGCGCTCGCCCGTGTGTATGCGAAGGTGCCTGATCATGTGTCCCTTGTACTTGCTTACATAGGTGCATAGCCGGCAGGAATGCAGTTGGCCTTGTGTGGACACCAAGGAATCGTACGGTAGCTCTGAGGGTGGCAACAACGAGGAGCCTGCAAAGCCAGAGAGAGCACATGAGGGCCATTTGAAGAAAGCGTGACACTTTATGCGAAACTGTACCGATGCACAGGTAATCGAGGAGCTGTGCTGCGTGTGTAAAGCACGCAATAAATCTTATATAATCTTCTCAAGGTCACACTGCCTCCCATGCTACTTTATTCTTCATCCAAACATCAAGGGACTAGAATGGCCTTCCCACCATTTTCCTTAGCCATCTTGAAACAGATTATGGCAGAGCTGCTTCTGTAGATGTGACCGCCTCTCATGTAAGACCTGTTCCCTTAGGGGCTTTTGAGGTGTTATGAAAAATATTAATCTTGGCTTAAAGAAATATCACGTTACTGCAGTGCAAAACTCTGGTAGCTGTTTCGCACAAATTTTAATAAATGAGGGCATAGCTACCATGACCACAAGATGGCAACACCGCCTGTTATTACGCAGGTGCCCAATTTCAATCACCATGTCTACCACTATCCGCAAGGAGTTACGCTTAATTTCTTGCGTATCATGGACAATGCTTGCTGAGTGAACTAATTATGCTATTTTTCTCATGAAATGCCGCATGTGAAGAGGAGCACTTGACAACGCAACACATGAAGCACATATTGACAAGCGTACTTGACTGGATCTTTATGTACGGATAGGGCGTCGCATTCATTACATGCGCTGTCTTACGGCGCTTAAACTAAACTTACACGTGTAGATTTTTGCATACTTCCATCTGTCCCACAAGCAAATTCTGGAAATCGTGTGAACACCAGTCACAACAGTCGAATTTACAGTAGCACACGCATAAAGCTGATGCACCGTGCCGCAGAGGCTGTTATCGACGATCGACGTGCGTGCTCGCATCTGTTATTGTGCTGTGAGCCTTAATACTTTGCTGGTCAAAGTTTACACGATGAAGAGTTGTGTCTTCAACGATGTGGCTCCTGCTTTTAAACCATTACAACAACGTGCCAATATGAAGCGGAACATGACTTAATGAAATTACCATGACAGAATTGGAAGACGTGAAAAAGTCACGAAGAATACCTGAAAGGACTAGAATTCCATCATAGTTAGAGTGAAAACCAGTGTCGACGTTTGGAAATAATCAACTGTTTCCATGTGTCATCGCAGTGCAAACATTTACATTACATGCTAATGTAGTGCAGCAACAAAACAACAAAAGCACAAACACACCAGGGAATCACAACAGAAACCTATGTGCCGGGTGATTGCACCGAGTAAATTTTTGTTTATCAGCACGTACACATAAACACACACACTATATATACATATTAAATATGTTATACTGTACACTGAAGCAACATTTGGGAGGCAGCATTTATTTGCCTAAGTGAACAATGTATTCTAAGCATGTTAACCTGCACAACCCATTCATTGATGTAAAGTGCCTCATGTGCTTTAGGCATGACAGTATTCTTCAAGAGTGCACCAACTGAAATAACCTATACCGTAGTATGAAAGGTGCATAAATGAGAAAATGAAAAACGGGGTGTTGCAACATGAGGTCGGGTAGAAGATGGCAGCCATGCGCAACTGCAATCGGAAAATTGTTGCTTCAGGATTAGTAGCACTGAAAAAAAACATGGATGCATCACATCACAACAGGGACACAGAGCACTATGGTGCTGGATAACGAAGGAGTCTATAAGGCCTTCTGCTGTATACTCATTTTAAATACAATTCGTAAGGCACAGCAATGCGAAAGCAATGTGGCACTGCCAAGTTGTCGCGATAAATTGCAATACTTGGAGCACATGGACACTGGTGTTCTCCAGCCGTGTCATCGCTTTGAGCTGGGGACACTGAGCCAATTCCTTGTGGTACGAAATGAAAGCAAGATCCTCTCTGAAGCATTGTGAATCATTTGTGTCCGTCTGCGATTACACTGCCCACTGCAGTATAGCAAAAAATACACCAGCCATGACGAGTTCCGAGTATCGCGTTTCGCTAAGCACTGCACAAATGTTTTCACCTCATCGCAATACAGAGCAACGAAAGCTCCAAATGGCAAGAGTGTCAATCACCACTACAGCCGGGATGAATGGCTTAGAAAGAGGTGTACAATTGCTTTACACTGATCACTAAAACACTATGAAATGCGCTGTTTCATTAAAATTTCGATATAATAATGGGGAAAAAAGGAAATGTGCACTTTAGTGCTGTTAAAGTAGCCAGTCAGAGGCAGTGACAAGTACAGCAGATTGCAATAAAATGATCAAGTTTCGAAAGAATAAGTCCAGAAAGCTGGGCAAAGAAGTGCGGATTATTTCTAAGGGAGAGGATGCCAAGATGCATTCCTGGTGATGTCTAGAAGTGCCACTTGTTGCATTATCCGTGGAAGATATGGACACATCTGGAAAAGAAAAGAGGTGGTCGTTAAAATTGGTGCACGCACAGACCTCTTAAGTGAATACCCAGGTATAATAAACTTATTGTCAAATAAAATCTCCCCAACGTAATTTAAAAAGCAAGTCAAGGAATTAATTTTTCCTGAGGGTTATGTTTTTACCTTAAGGCATGCACTGTTTGTGCTTTTATGTGCTGTAATATGTGTACAGTGCAACCCTGCTGATACGTTTCCTCACCGGGGCCGTAAAAAATAAACGTAAGAACCGAGAAACGCGAAAAATGGAAAAATCAGAGGAGCGGTGATCAGCACATTAGGCTATGATTTTGTCGACAGACAAAACCTCAGAGGTGACAACGGCATCATCGATGGAAACGTAATCACTGCACACGATTCCGTCACCAACAGTTTGCATCGCTGCACCATAATTTTGCTGGTGGAAGCCGCAAACGTAATGGGCATCGCCCATCGTGCAGCTAATCCTACAGTCAAGCCAGGTCAAGCTACGTGAAAAGTTAATACTGCCGTCGGCAGCGGCCGCGTGGAGTTCCGATTCGCAACGTAAATGCAGGAACGTTCCCACACTGTGATGTAACAGCGGGGTTCTTAATGCATTGAATCCTATGGGAGCTATGCTGGGACCGGCCAAAAACGACGTAGCAGCCGGGAACGTAACAGCAGGGTTCTACTGTATTATATAATTTGTGAAGAGATAATTCCGCATGTGTACAACATTGTTTTGTTGCTTTTCATATTTTTTTTTGCTTTAAAAAGCAGGAAGAGTCCTTTTGTTAGTTACTCGTCTTGTAGTGTTCCACGTACGTGTCTTCCAGTTGTATCATTTGTAGATGAAAGATCGCACTACTGCAGCTGCTGTCTGAGTGATGCAGCCGAATCAGGCACCTTACAGACCTTTTGCTATGTCCCCAAGGACAAGAAAAAAGCATAAATCATATCAATCAATCGAACAAACCTTTGACGCTTGGTATCAGCCTTACTAGGAGGTATCAGATGACAATGTAATTAATTATGGTTGTAAGCGTTATAACTGCAGTTACAATTTCACAAACGAACTACATGTGTCTAATATTATACTGTAGAGAACAGCTCAAGTGGGCAATAGAAACTGCAGCACATGAGTTTAGTCAAGATTATACAGGAGATTATCAACGGTAGTTCAATGCAGTGTCCGCGAATGTGTGAACTTTCGGACAAGCATACAACAGTGGTTAGTATTTGTTCACTTCTGGCAATAAACAAATATTTCAGCTCGCACCTCTATGCTACGATAACGATTGGCACGTGGGATGTTCGTATGAGGAAATCGAGTACAGACAATCAGTTTCCATTTTTGCAATACTTGTCGAAAATGTCCCCTTTGAACACTTTCTAATGAAGTGCATGCATTTCAATCACGATGCAAGAATAAAGTCGTTGAGCGAGCGGGCCATTCAGGGCACCACATTCGCACAACACAGCTCTTCTTTCCTGCGGACACATTCATAACTGCAGACTACTCACAACTGTAATAAGAAGTGGTAGCCTCTTTATGGGCCATAACCATGATACGATCATGAGTGAAGCCCCCTATAGTGGAGTGTTCCGTAGTAGTTTTGACCACAAGGGGTTCTTTGACGTGCATGGAAATTAAAATCACAGTCACTGTAATGCGCCCGCCGTGGCAAGGATTCGATCCTGCGACCTCAGGAATTCATAACTGTAGCTGGCTATAACATATGGCCACCTGTTTCTAGATATTCACAGCTACGTTTATCGAGATATACAATAAATCCAATGAAACATCTTTAATCACACAACACATATTTCATGAGGCTGGATCACATTGACAGGGCAAGTGACGTCTATTCGACTTTATCAATTTTTCGAACTCGCCCTGGAGCTGACATAATCATAACGGCGCTGGCGTAGCTGTTCGGATCCAAACAATCATCTCCAATCGCCGCTATTGGGGGTGATCGGAGCATTTTATTGTACGCTCGCGAATGCTGACTTGGGCTGCAACGTCGCAAGGTGGGCTGTCCATTACAGCAGTGAGAACAGCAGGGAGAACGCAGCCAATAGTCAAGCGGCACATTCTCTGGAAGATGACGCACTCTTTGTCATTTGGAACTGTGTTGTCTTTGACCAGAAAACAAAGTGTTTGACGTGTCCAAATAAAAGAACATTTTATATTAGAAAATGTGTTTGCTTCTTCACAGGCTTAAACATGCCCATAAGCAATAGTACATTTGCCTTGTATGATTTATTGCAATCACTTTTTGTGCGCATTCACTAGGTGGTATTGCTGACACTTTAAAGAAAAGGAAGAAGTAAGAGCAGGGTGTGGAGTGGCATTAGTTTAAAAAAAAGAAGTGTCACTCATTGTTGTGATTGTCACATTGAATTGAATGTTCTGGTGCTGGCTCCAGGCATGTGGGTATGGAACGTTTATATGGACAAGCACTCGGCTCCCGTATCGGGGTCACGCCCACTGGGAACTTTGCTGTCAGAAGCTTCGAAGGAAGCGTTATGGAAACACTTCAAGGCGCTGAACACCAAAAGCCCTGCTTACCAGTTTGGGAAGGAGGGCTTCAATGCTGAACAAGTGCTTTGCGCTTCAGGAGGAGCAGAGGTGCAGATTGTGCACAGAGTTGTATATTGGCTGGCAATCTTACGCTTCTGCTTGTGTTTTACAGGGGCATAACAAGTGACCAAATCTGATGTTTTAAAAAAGACAAGCGCATCCTCGAGTTGGCTGTAACCGTGCGGCTGTATACCGGTCGAGTGAGAGACTGACAGTGTTCACGAGGTCGACAGCACCAAGTACTGGCACGGCCAAGCTCAAGAGACACGCTATGGGCTCACGTGGCATTTTTCTCTAGCCCAGCCATGGCTTTGAATAGCATGTCTCTATGCTGCAACAGGAGCCCCACTGTGGAAGTGTACTGCGATGGGTGACGAAAGCTGTTTCGAAATGTTTGCTATGCCCCTCGAGTCTACAAAGCCGACATACATGTCGCGTTGAGTTTCACAAGGAGTACGTTCCTTTGCCTTCAGGAATCACTTGCACACAGTTTCTTTCACAAACATACAGGAATGGTCAGCCAGCCGTTATTGCTAAGATATCAAAGTGCTGCGCTCCTCAGGACTTTGTCGGAGACAGTCACATTTGTCGACAATGAAAAAACGATTGTCACCTGGTGTTTAGAGGCACATTAGGGAACAGCACCTGTTGCAGACTACATCTGAAAGCCTCCAGACTGATGTGCATGTTCAGCGCACGGCACAATTAACTTGTTTCCTTCTCTCCCACTCCCTCTTTTCTGCCACTGCTCTCCCCGTGTTAGAACGCAATGTTCCACATAGAAACGCAAGGCTACTGCCTCCGATGCATGCAAATTAACTACATTCAAGTGTCATCACTAACAGCCTACAGTTCAGTCGTTGTGATGGCGGGCACCAGTGGTCCGGAGATCAATTTACACACTCTGCATCTTTTTATTCAACCCAACATGACAATGCAGCAGTCCCTTACTATACATATTATGCTATGGCGCACAATGCGTCTGCTACTGGTGGCATGGTCAATGAGGATGCATCCCAGGAATGTGAGTGCCTGAGCTATGGTTGTACCAAATACAAACAATAATGAAATCGGATGCCGGTACGTGATGCTTGTTACCATGCCAGTCATTTTCAAACATGTTATGAAAGCTAATGCCTCCAAATGGAAACTTCACTTGTGCATTTGCTGAAATGCAACATCAAAAAAAGCTTGTCGGAAAGCACCCACGAAGTCAAGCGGAGCCACGAAAACCTGCTGGACTGGAACAATGAGCAGAAAGTGATAATTGCACGTGGGTGCTGCATTTACACCACTACAGATTCCACATACAATTGATACACTTGTGTACAAATACAGACCTGCGGACGCATGCCATTTTTGTACAGGACGTGAGAAAGTGTTCAGTAAAGATGGGTAACAAATGGTTGTAGCCAAGAATATCGTTCCTGTAAGTGCAAAATTGCACACCAAGCTGTTCTGCCGTTTAGTTATAAAATAAACCTTAGCAGAAAGGTAGGGTTTCACCGTTTGAGAGAACACTGTTTGCCATGCTGCATTTCATTCAAAATTTCTTGACTAATTGATTTCTGGGGTTTAACGTCCTAAAGCCAGCTATAATTATGAGAGGCGCCGTAGTGGAGGTCTACAGCAATTTCGACCACCTGGCTTTCAAAACTACCTTGAAGTGAAAACTAACTAATGATGAAAACTTAGAAAAAGAAAATTCAGAGCATATCGACGGAGTGAATGATTATGAGTGGGCGAAGCTCCAGATGTTCATCGTAGATCGTGCAGAGTTCTGGATTAATTTAGGTAACGTGCACGCTACGAATCCTTATGGTTCAACTACGGACATGTGAAATCTCCCACCGGCACTTCCTTTCAAGTCAAGATCCAGTGCATATATATATATATATATATATATATATGGGTGGCCGGTGAACGGTTCTCCAGCGCGAGCAGTCTGTATTTTTCAATAAAGAAACTCGCTAGAAGACGCTGCCTGCGTCAAGCTTGTCTCTCGCGGGTGAGGGCGTGTTCTCCTTTGCGAGCTGGTAGCGTGTTCACCGAAGAAAGAGCATTTCCATAGTCAATGCGTGCCTTTCGCTCTCTCTATGTCTCTCTCTCACAAGACAGCAGATGGAAGAGTGAGAGAGCTTGCGTGCCGGGAGGCACGCGCCGAGGGAGCGCCTCCCACACGCGCCCTCTTAGTAGCGCGTTCCTAGTAGGTAACGCGCTACTACAACGGACGGACAGACCCAAACCTTAAGGAGCTTCGCCCCTAAAACACAAATTGTTTATGGAGTAACAGGTTTGCATACTGCAGCAGCGAGCTTAGGGAAGGAAAATGGTTTCTGATAACTGACCAGTGAAGCAAATTGATGTTCAGCCCTGAAAGAGCTGTTTGGGTAGTTCCATTGAAAAGGTGGCTGTACGCGATACACATTTGGGGATGCCACATGAAGCGAGTTACTTTACCATGTTTGCCTGTCCAAGCAAAGTGCATTGGTTATTGCAGTGAAATTGGCACCATTCACTTATGCCACTGAACCTGTAAATCTTCAGCACAGAGGAGAGTGTTTTGCGTGCTGACACTCTTCCTGAGTGGTGGCAGGGAAGAATTCAGATTTCACATTTGTGGCGTATCTCTAGGTTTCCAGGTGATTGTTGACCTCCGAGACGTCGGCGTCTAAAAGGCCGTGGCCCTTCAGCTGCTTGCCAACAAGGCCAGGTTGCTTGGCTGAGGTGATGTGGGAGCTGCACAGTGCTGGGGCAACACCACCTAGAACTAGGAGGTGGTGTTGGCTCGGGACTCCTTGGGGGCTCTTGCAGTGATCTGGGACCTTCTGCACAAGAGTTCGTTGAATTAGATGCTTTCCTTTTTCTGCATGTCGCACGCACTGCAGCATAACCTTTGCAGTTTAAGTTATTTGGGGTTTATTAGCGTGTATATGATGCACTTCGCGTTGAAGCAACGGTGATTCTAAGCGCTGGTTCAACGTGGAGTGCCTTGAAATGAATTGTTGTTATGTAGGGTTTAACGTTCCAAAACCAGCTCTGATTATGAGACACGCCGTAGTGGAGGGCTCCGGCAATTTTGATCACCTGGGGTTCTTTAACGTGCACTGACAACGCACAGCACACGGGCCTCAACATTTCGCCTCCATCGATATGGAGCCGCCGCAGCCGGGATTTGATCCGGCGCGGCCCTCGGATCAGCAGCCGAGTACCATAGACACTAGACCACCGTGGCGGGGCAGCCTTGAAATGAATGAATTCCCTTTCTGGATAGATTGCGAGTACCACTCTCGCTACGTTCCGTGCGACTGTGAGTAGAAAAGCAAACCTCTTTATAACAATGAAGCTATTCTCAAAGCGTAGAATACGAGGATACTACTTGCGAGCATGGTGTTCATGATGTAGAAGCCATTCCTCGACTTCACGTATCCCCGATGCTCACGTAACAAGGCCTCTAGATGTTGATGAGTGCACCATCCACGTGGCCGAGCACAACTGAGATCTGACACAGCAACGCCGACGCCGCGTTTGCCCGCTAGTCTGTTATGGCGCGTGCCGCTTCATGGATGGCGTAGTAGAAGGACGGCTGCGACACGCTGATGCCTTCTTCGCTGCCGAGAGTCCTCTGGAAGCATCCGCTTGCAAAATACTTCGGCGCACACAACACCTCCCGCTCTGTCAAAATTACACTGGCTTCGCAAGGTGCCGACGAAGTGGTCGAATGCGTCGCAACAAACAATACGGCGCTCGTTTCGAGAAACTAAAGCTTCGCCGGAATGCGTTTTCTGCCGTCTCTTAAGAGAGCGCTCCGCACCTTCAACCGCTTAAGCAACGGTAACGCAGTAACCGAGCGCAGCAAACGCAGCCAGCGCCATTTTTCAAAATATGCGGATTGGATCCCAATGCGCTACTCCGAAGCCACAGCCGCCGTTTCCATCCACGCGAAGCCGGTCATGCGGGAACGGCTTGTTTGGTACAAAGTCCCTGTTTGCTCAAAGCGAAAATGTAGGGACTTAGTTCGGTCGAGTACAAAGATAGTGTACTAGAAAGGTGATCCCACCTTAATTTTGCCAACCATTTTATGATAATGCGCATCAACAGCCAACTGTTTTTCCTAGCCTACAAAAAGGATTTTCGTATTTTTCATGATGTCAGCTTAATTTTTACATTTAAACCGTAGATGACCTCGAGTAAAATTTATCGATATATTGATACTTTGTACTTATTGTGAAACTAAAACGAGTCCTCTTGTCCAAACTTCTCATACGGAAAATCATTACACCCATGTTTTGATGAGATGTGACCTTGTGGTAGTAATTTTGGGTGTGGGAGCCTCCTTTCGCGCCACCATATCGTGAGAAACATTCTCGTAGTGTTCCACAAAGGATAATTGAAAGAGGTCTACATACTGGTGGAACTTGTTAACGTAATCATGATGGGCAAATAAAGGGGTCCAAAAGATAATACCTTTATTGTTGGCCTGGTAACACTAATAGATACGCAGACTTCCAGCAATAGCCTGAAACTAAGCAAAACGTTTT
Source organism: Hyalomma asiaticum (assembly GCA_013339685.2). Taxonomy (NCBI): domain Eukaryota; kingdom Metazoa; phylum Arthropoda; class Arachnida; order Ixodida; family Ixodidae; genus Hyalomma; species Hyalomma asiaticum. The sequence goes on along the minus strand of CM023489.1, from coordinate 41,778,283 downwards.
CTTGGGCTAGTTGGTTCATGACTTCTTTAAAATATTGTAGCGCAAAGGAACACAGGGACACACCGTCCTGTGCTCTTTGTGCGTCCCTGTGTTCCTTTGCGATACAATATTTTAAAGAACTGAAACTAATCTCTGCTACAGCAAGACAATGGGAGCTGTTACTTTTCAGCTCTGCAGTAAGATGTTATATACTTAAATAAGAAATTTCTTTGCTTCTGTGAGCCTATGTCACGTCCCTTTCCCTTACATTTTTAACCCAGTCACATTGTTTCTATGTAACGAATTGTTTCATTGATTTTGAGTTTTTTATGAATTTCTATCATAGATCTAATGTACATGTTCTGACTATGCCATTCGTACAAATGCAGCTATAGGCCGACATTTTACTTTCAGATATAGTTTGACGAGGGTAAAAGGAAACAATATATAATGTGTTCCGCTCAAATAATTTAGAACATGCTGACTTGCAGAGTTTTTCTAAATGGCATTGCACGACCGCCAATCAGTTGGCATGTCGGCACCCTTATGACTGCACCGAGTGGCAAACTATAAGCACGTGCCAGACGTTGTTCGGAAGTACGTTATCATTGTTATGCATTGCTTTATTCAATTTTCCGTTCATTTTCCAGGCTTACTGCTTTGCTGAATGGCTTCATGGCCCTGTCAAGCTCTTGCAAGATGTCCCTGCAGAAACCCCGAACATATAATCATCATCATCATTGACATTACTCTTATTTGGCATTTTATTTGCTTTATGATTCCTCCAGCTGAAGCAAGGAAATGACATATTGCACAAGGTGCCCGTATTGCATAAGGTGACGTATTGCGCGAGGTGCGCAAGTTAGAGCGGGTGTGCGCGGATCACGAGAAAAGCTCTCGAGCGACAGGGACATCTCGGCGAGCTGCAGACATCGGCCGATCGAACGCCGGGCCATACCCCGACATTACGCCTTTTTGGTCCGAGCCTCACCTCGGCTTCCACAATTATGAAGTCCTGCTAAGCTGGGCATCGCCCCACCTGTCCCTGGCGCTTGTCTGTGGCGTTGTTCCTCGCAGCTAGTCTGGCGTTCTTCCTGGCGCTGCCCTGTTGCTGTACTTGGCGTTTGAGGCGCTCTCCTTGGTTTTGTTCGGGATGTCCTTCGTGGAGATGCCTGTTGTTCTCCCGGGCCCCGTCGTTGCCGAGCCGGGATTCTTCCTGACGTTTCTTCACTAGACCAGGCCATGTCTCGGCCCAGAACTTAAGCAGCTCAACGTGCCCGGCTGCTGGCGCTGAGCGAGCGCACCACGCTCGTAGTGCTGAGACGACCTCACGGCATTCACCATGGACGTTGCCTGAAGCACAAGTTCGACCCGCCTTCTGGTCGGGCCACCGCAGGTGAGTACTTGATGCCCGCCTCATCGACTGATGCGCCGAGATGTTACTGCAATGATGTGTGGGTGCTACAAAACGTTAATGCCGTTCGCATTATAAGCACCAGAACATACGTGTTTGTTTGTTTGCGTAGTCCCATGTCTTGTGACCTGTAAATAAAGCTGTTCCTCTTTGTCTCTGGGTGCTTCCTGTGCACGTACGGCTAAGCAGCGCAACATTTGCCCATACAGTCGGACAGTTTAGGGGGCCCTGGATGGAGCAACTTTAGCTTCAAATATTACTGCCGTGTATTGCAATAAGCAACTAAGATTGACCACCAGAAAGTGATGTGCTATGCCGATAAGTGTTTTCTGACGGATAGAAAATTTTACCTAGGATACCCGTGAGCGAATGGTCCTGGTGTCCATGCAGTTTTTTGCGAAAAGAAAGAAAAGCATCAGTGGCGTCGTAGCTGTTGTATGTGCACTTGCCAATGAGTCCACCGCTCCAGCCCATTCAAGCATCGCAACAACTGGTGACCGTGCCTTTCTTTTTCTTTGAACGCTCCGCAGAACTTTCTCTATTTAGCACGCCGCTGTCAGCAATGTGAATGCATTCTTAATTTGACTCTGTTCCGGTTGCTTTTGTTTCTTTTTTTCCCACTAGTCATAAAGTCATGTTCTTTATGTGTGCAAAAAATGGCTTCTCTTTTCCCGACTCGAGGCTCTGCATCCATCAAAAGGACCACCACAATAAAACCTGCAAGAGAGACATGCAGAAAACTTTTGGCGTAAACTACCTCACGAGCACGGGCTGTCGGTGTCTAACGTCGTCCTCGTCACACCCACAAACAGGTGTATAATTGGTCAAAACTAGTTGAACTTAAAGTAACGTGATTCGGGATAATTTAGGACAAGAATAATGATTATGTAATCGCATGAAACAGAAATACGTTAAAACAGCTTCGGACATGGCTACCCCTCGCGTGCACTGCAGGGTTGACTTCACTGCCTCCAGCATCCGTCCACACTTCCCGTCTACCGGGCAAAGGTGCATAGATGATCAAAACTGGTTGAGCACTGTGATTGATGTGTTCCTGCAGGAAACATCGGCGCATTGCTGCTTCGCATCTCTGCAGGTTTTACGTTCGCGGAGCTACATTTTACCTTGCAAACAACTCTCAACACTCATTCACACAGAGCCATTATGTATGTATACTTGCAATGTCAGTGTTATTCCTGTTCATTGACTCTCATCCCACCACAATGCGCTCAGGAACGTCAGTTTATTGCTACAATCCTAAAAGTATACACAAATAATGAAGGAAACTCTTGCCAGTTTATGGTGTTACTGTGCGTCCCAAGTTTGCCCCCGAGCTTACTAGTCCACCTGCTAAATACTGTACAGGAAAACAAGCAATTTTTCTCAGAGTCGCATACGGATGGCACACTTACAACATACTGTTCAACAGAGTGGTGTCGTAAATGTTTAGCAGGCTTCCTTGTCACGCATTGCACTCTCGCTCGTTCCTTGATTTATTTCTGGGGTTTCTCCGCCTAAAACCATGCTATGATTATGAGAGACACCATACTGGGGGGACTCCGCAAATTTCGACCACCTGAGGCTCTTTAGCATGCACTGACATTGCACAGTACATGGGTCTTGCTCGCTAGACACAGCTTGTCCGCAAATCGTGATCATACGGAATGAAAGAAGAAAATAAAGGACCAGGTCACATCAACCAAACTGGGATGAAGGTTTAAGCTATTCTTTAGATGAAATCATCAAACTTCCTGTCGCAAGAACTGCAGAAAATGAGTTACACTGATAGAAACAAACGAGCAGTCAGGTTACATTGACTCATATCTGTGCCAACGTCAAGGGCGAAAAGCAAGGCAACGACAACCATGCGCGCTTTATTGAGAAGACTAGCAGGTTACACCGAGCAGACTAACATGCAATGATGAGCTGTTACTCTGAATTATAAGTTTATCTACCTTGCCCTGATCAGCATCTCAGCACAGGACTACATAATGCATATACGTGGCAGGTCACTGGAAAGCTTTAAGAAAAAAGAAAGCCCAGTTAGGTAAAATACCGTGTCAAGCTCCATGGCTGGTGGATGCAAGTTCCATTGAAGACCACCTAAAGGTACCCTCTGCAATAGGAAACCAAACACTCGGTGAGCCCGCATAGGAGTTGCGTGCCTCTGCAATTAGTTAGGTTCTCTTTGCATTACACGTGGCCATGTGGCAAATCAGCGAGTCTTTCCTTGAAAAAGATGCGTTGCAGTGAACGCATTTGAAAGTACTCTCCTATTTGTGGGTGCCAATGTGGTTCCTCAGAGTGCTTCGATCCGAAAAGGACGCCTTGCAGTGGATGCAGGAGAAGGGACGCTCCCCTGTGTGGGTGCGAACGTGGTTCTTGAGGGTGCTTTTTCGCGAAAAGGATGCCTTGCAATGGACACAGGAGAAGGGACGCTCTCCTGTGTGGGTGCGTACATGGTGCTTGAGGTTGCATTTTAGGCTAAAGGATGCGTTGCAGTGGACGCAGGAGAAGGGACGCTCCCCTGTGTGGGTGCGTACGTGGTCCCTGAGGTGGTTTCGATGCGAGAAAGATGCCTTGCAGTGGACACAGGTGAAGGGACGCTCCCCTGTGTGGGTGCGTACGTGGTTCCTGAAGTGGCTATGATGCGAAAAGGATGCGTTGCAGTGCGCACAGATGAAGGGACGCTCCCCTGTGTGGGTGCGAATGTGGTTCTTGAGGGTATTCTCAGGAACGTCAGTTATTGCTACAATCCTAAAAGTATACACAAATAACGAAGGAAACTCTTGCCAGTTTATGGCGTTACTGTGCGTCCCAAGTTTGCCCCCCGAGCTTACAGCTCCACTTGCTAAATACTGTACAGGAAAACAAGCAACTTTCTCAGTACCGCATACAGATAGCACACTTACACATACTGTTCAACACAGTGGTGTCGTAAATGTTTAGCAGGCTTCCTTGTCACGCATTGCACTCTCGTTCATTCCTTGATTTATTTCTGGTGTTTCTCCCGCTAAAACCATGCTATGATTATGAGAGACGGCATACTGGGGGGACTCGGCAAATTTCGACCACCTGAGGCTCTTTAGCATGCACTGACACTGCACAGTACATGGGTCTTGCTCGCTAGACACAGCTTGTCCGCAAATTGTGATTAATAGAATGAAAGAAGAAAATAAGGGACCAGGTCACATCAACCAAACTGGGATGAAGGTTTAAGCTATTCTTCGGATGAAATTATCAAAGATATCTACATTCCTTTGGCAAGAACTGCAGAAAATGACTTGTACTGCTAGAAACAAATGAGCAGTCAGGTTACATCGACTGATATTGAACAAAATCTGTGCCGATGTCGTGTGCCGATGTCGAGGGCGAACAGCAAGGCAACGACAGTTACGGGCGCCGCATTGGGCACACTAGCAGGTTACATCTAACAATATGCAAGGACGGGCCATTAGATTCAATTATTAAATTTATCTACCAGGACTATGTGATGCACATAGGTGGCAGGTCATTGGACAGCATTATTAAGGAACACTCAGGTAAAATACCGTGTCAGAACTCCATGGCTGGTGGATGCAGGTTCCACTTAAAACACCTGAAAGTACCTTTTGCAAAAAGGAACCAATCACTCTGAGCCCACATACCGAGCTGTGTGCCCTGTCTATTATTTAGGTGCCCTTCACACTACAGGTGGGCATGTGCTGAATGAGACCGCCTTCGCTTGAAAAATATGCGTTGCAGTGAACACAGGAAAAAGAACTCTCCTCTTTGTGGGTGCGAATGTGCTTCCTCAGACTGCTTTGATGCTGAAAAGGACGCCTTGCAGTGGACACAGGTGAAGGGACGCTCTCCTGTATGGGTGCGTAAGTGGTTCCTGAGGTGGCTTTGATGCGAAAAGGATGCGTTGCAGTGCGCACAGATGAAGGGACGCTCCCCTGTGTGGGTGCGAATGTGGTTCTTGAGGGTATTGCTATGAGGGAATGCAGCTGGACAGAGGCGACACCGAAAGGGGCGCACTCCCGTGTGTATGCGAAGGTGCCTGATCACGTTTTCCTTGTACTCGCTCACATAGCTGCACAGCCGGCAGGAATGCAGGTGGCCTTGTGTGGACACCAAGGAATCGTACGGTAGCTCTGAGGGTGGCAACGACGAGGAGCCTGCAAAGCCATAGAGAACACATGAGGGCCATTCTAAGAATGCATTACAATTTTTGTGAAACTGTGCCAGTTGCATAGGTAATCGAGGAGCTGTGCTGCGTATGTAAAGCACGCAATAATCTTATATACCCTTATCAAGGTCACACTGCCTCCCATGCTACTTTATTCTTCATCCAGACATCAAGGGATGGGAATGACTTTCCCACCAACTTCCTTAGCCATCTTGAAACAGATTATGGAAGAGCTGCCTTTTGACGCTATGGCCACCCCTAATGTAAAACCCTTTATCTTGGAGGCCTTTGAGTTATAAAAATATTAATCTTGGCCTTATAAGGGAGAAATATCGCACTACCGGAGTGCACTCACCTGAGAGCTGTTTCACACGAGTTATAATAAATGTGGGCATATCGACTATGGTTATCAAATGCCAACATTGCCTGTTAATACGCATATGCCCCAATTCGATGGCAGTCTACCAGTATACGTAAGGAGTTATGCTTACTTTTATGCGTACCACAGACAATGCTTGCCAATTCAACTAGTTACGCTTTCTTCAAGTACAGTGGCCCACATGAGGAGGAGCTCTTGACAAGGAGCCCATGAAGCACATATTCACCAAACGTACTTGGCTGAATCTTTATTTATGGATAGGGCGTCGCCTTTACGCGCACTTCCTTGTGGTCCTTACCCTAAACTTATACATGCAGCGTTTCACATATTTCTATCTGTTTCACTAACATTGCGTTCAGGAGTAAAACTATAGAAATTGCACGAACACCAGTGACAACGGTCGAATGTACAGTGGCACATGCATAAAGCCGATAATCGAAGAGTGTGCTAGCATCTATGCTAACTCTGTTGGGCATCAGTTGCTTCTCTGGGGAAATTTTGCATGATGAAGTTTGGTTCTAAATGTACGGCTTCTGCTCTTTGGGTGTTACAACGATGTGCCAATATCCGATTCGGAAAATGCAAAAGATGAAAAATTTGCTAGAGCTAAAATGACATCACACTGGGTGATGGTGGAAAACACTAGCAATGTTTTAAAAAGATTAATTTCATGTGTCACCGCATTTGAAAAATTTCTTTGAGTGTTCATAGAGAGCATCACCTAATGGATAAATGTACTATGGAATCACAAAGGAAAGCTGTGTGCAAGATGGCAGCACCAATAAATAAATCCTCCAATTTAACACACACACATGAAATGTCGTGGTGAACAATATTATCAAGTATGGATTTGGATGCAAAACATCACAACAGGAACAGCATTGTAGGGCTGTATAACCAACGAGCCTACAATACCTCTACTGCATACTCATTTCAAAAACAATTGGCAAGGCACAGTAATACGAAAATAATGTGGCACTTCCAAGTTGTCACGATAGCTTGCAATACTCGGAGCACATGACTGCCGGTGTTCTCCAGCAGCGTCATGACTTTGTGCTGGGGACACTGAGATCATTCGTCATGGTACCAAAGGAAAGAAGATACTCTCTGAAGCATTGTGATTCACTTGTGTCCCTCGGTGAACACACAGCACACTCCAGTATAACAAGATGTGCCGACAACGACGACTTTCGACTATTGCACAAATATTTTCATGTCATTGCAATGCACATCCATGAAGGCTCAGAATGACAACAGTGTCAAGCACCACTATAGCAAAATTGAATGGGTTGGAATGAGAGGCAGAACTGCATTGCGCTGATCACTAAAACACTATGAAATGCGCTGTTTCATTAAAATTTCGATATAATAATGGGGAAAAAAGGAAATGTGCACTTTAGTGCTGTTAAAGTAGCCAGTCAGAGGCAGTGAAAAGTACAGGAGATTGCACTAAAATGATCAAGTTTAGAAAGAATAAGTCCAGAAAGCTGGGCAAACGCGGATCATTTCTAAGGAAGAGGATGCCGAGATGCATCCCTGGCGATGTTTAAAGCGTGCCACTTGTTGGATTCTCCATGGAAGATTTGGACACATCTGAAACAGAACAAAAGTGGTCGTTAAAATTGGCACACGCACAGACCTCTTAAGTGAATACCCAGGTATAATAAACTTATTGTGAAATAAAATCTCCCCAGCGTAACTTAAAAAGGAAATCAAGGAATTAATGCTTCCTGAGTGTTACGTTTTTGTGCTAAGCTATGCATTGTTTGTGCTTTTATGTGCTGTAAAATGTGTATTCCATAATTTGTGAAGAGATAACAGTCTCCTCTCAAGAGAGAAGACCGTTGCTTTCTTATTTATTCTTGTAGTGTTCCACATATGTGTTTTGCAGTTGTATCATTTGTAAATGAAAGATCGCACTGCTGCAGCTGCTGTCTCGGTGACGTAACCACGTCGGGCACCTTAAACAGGCATTTTGCTAAGTTGCAGAAGACAACTGTAAATTCTCTTGGAAAAAGCTCAATCAATCAATCAATCAATCAATCAATCAATCAGTTGATCAAGCTATCAAACCTCTAATGCTTGGCATAAATCTTAAGTAAGAGGTATCAAATGAGATTGTAATGAATTATGGTTATAGCATTGTAATTGTAATTGCGTGGGTACAATTTCTGAAACGACTGGCACGCAGTACTTACATTATTGGAGAGATAAAGCTCAACCGAACAATATAAGCTCCAGCACATCAGCTTAGTCGAAACTATACCGGAGATTCGCACCGGTAGTTCAACGCAACCGTGCCGAATGTGCGAACTTTCGGACAAGCATACCATCACAGTTACTTTTTGTTCCCTTCTTTTTGTGCACTGCAATAAACAAGTACTATTTCAACCAGTACCTCTATGCTACGTTAACGACTGGCACACTGGATGTTATTTCCAGGCAATCAACTACAGACAATGAATTTTAATTTTCATGCTACTTGTCGCAAATGCCTTTGGAACACTTGCTAATGAAGTGCATGCATTTCAAACGATGACATGATGCAAGAACGAAGTCACTGAGCGAATGGGCCACTAAAGGAAACATATTCGCACAACACAGCTCCTCGTTCCTGCGGACACAACCTTAACTGCAGACTGCTGATCCGAAGGTCATGGGATCGAATCCTGCCCGTGGCGGCTGTATTTTGATGGAGGCCAAATGTTGAGGCCCATGTACAGTGTGATGTCAGTTCCCGTTAAAGAACCCAGGGTGGTCGAAATTTCCGGAAGCCTCGCCTACTGTGTCATAAGTAGCTGGTTTTGGGATGTAAAAACCCCACAATTCATCATAACTGCAGATGATTCACAACTGTAATATGAAGTGATAAGCTTTTTAGGTGGCAAAACAACGACATGTTCATGAGGCAACGCCTCCTAAAGTGAAGTGTTTCGGACCAGATTGTTTGACATCTTTATTGTGACCAGATATGACCAGATCTGTGACCAGATTGTTTGATTGTTTCGGACCAGACTGTTTTGTTGACCACCAGATTTGTTTGATGTACACGGAAACCAAAGTACATACAGCCATCGAAATGCGGCCACCAGGGCAGGGATTCGATCCTGCGACCTCGTGAATGCATAACTGTAGCCAGCTGTGTCTGGAAGCAATGACATATGGGCACCTGTTTTATGTATTCTATAGCATGGTATGAACAAACATTCATTCTTGAAATTCACAGCCACATTTTCGAGTTATGATCTCATACATTCAAGGAAACATCCTCAATCATGCAACACTTATTTAATGAGGCTGGATGACATGTTTTTCAGACAAAAGCTTTCATGCGGCGATGGCCGCCATCATAGTGGCATTTGGTTGAAACAGCACATCTTCCAGCATTCTTTCCGCTAAAGTCACTCAGTGGATTAGGCCTGTGACTAGTAAGAACAATGAAAGGATTTTAAAAGCAGCTATATGTAATATTTGATAATAAAAATGTCCCTCAATTTTCGCAATGGAACGCATTCCAACAACCACAAAACATCGTCAATGGCCTTTGAATCTTGACGAAATCCCATCTCACGTTGCTGTATGGGTTCATTTTTGGAACTGCGACTTGCTTGACTTCTTTCGTTCCTGAGAAACTGTAAGAGAAAATGAGAAGCAGAAGACACCACGCACTGCTTATGGAAGGCTTCATATTGTACTCAAAGGGCAACTTCCAATTTTTCACTTTCTATATATACTCTCCTCGGTACTCTAATAATATATGCCAAGCCAGGCGGTTGCAGGTTATTTAGCTTTCCTGGAAATGAATTCTAAAAATGTATGGCAGATTCCCACGCAGGCCACCCTGCAATTTTTACGTCATCACCTTCAGCATTGTCTACCCGAGCCAACGGGCCGTCAAAAGCAAAGCGGCCGTACTTCAGCGTTCAAATCGTCGCTGTAAAGTTTAGGAAAGCTGGCATAACTCATTTTTCTGGCCCTATATCTATGTTTCTGATGGCGGGAAGGCTGTGACGTCATCGCATACGCTGCACGAAGCGTCTACCCATTTTCGCTTCGGTTTGAGCACCCCTTTCAGTAGATTACTTAAAATTATTGGCGAGTTTCTTAAGAGACTGAAGAATCCTGGCTGCTACAGGACTACCAGTACCATTGGAAAACATTGTTATCAGAAAATGGTGAAAAAAACCGCCGGTGCTGGCCTTTAAAGGGGCCCTTAAGCACTTAAAGGGACCCTGAAATGGTTTTGACGATTTTGTGCAAACATGGTGATCCAGTAGAGTGAGTCGTTAGGATCATTTGAGGGCAAATTTCAGCGCTGTGTGTCAAGTGTGGAATTTACAATAAGGTTTTCAACACGTGCATCGGAAAAGATCGCAGTGGCTCGCCAAAAGGCGTTTTCAAACGCCCCCGCCAACGACTGATGGAATGGGAGGTCGCTGATTGGCCCCTAGCCATCATGTGCACGTAATTTCCCCAACCTAACTGCAAACAACGTGCTCCTTCATTTCAGCCTACGGTATCGTCGCGGCATCTGGCGGCGTACTCACGAGTCGCCGGCGCTCTATTACAGAGGCTAGCACTGCCGAGGCGGGCGACCTCAGTAAGGATATCGAGGCGCTATGTCGCCACGGAGGGCTCGGCAGAGCGGCTCACGCGGGAGGCGCTGTCGTCGCTAGCGCGCTCTCTGCAGCAGATCGAGTTGAGGAGGAACAGCAGTGGTAAGGAGGAAGGCGACAGAAATAAGCCCATAGCTGCCTTAGCGCATGGTGCTTCGCTTTGCTTATGGTGTGAATAATTTCACAATTGTATTGCCTAATCAGTGACGCAATGTCAAAAAAACGTTTCAGGGACCTTTTAACGAACATATCAAGAAAACACAAGAAAACACCTCCAATCCATCCTGGAGGCGTGTGTGAACACGTGAGGCAAATATTACTGAACTGTATATGCAGCAGGGAATTTGCAATAGATTTAAAGAGCGCCCGCTCTTCTCTGAACAGAACATATCATAAATGGCACGGGCTACAAAATAACTGGCAGTGCTACCACTGGCCAGTTTCCGTGTGCAGTTGCCGCGGGTGCCATGGGGTTGCGTCACATACCCGTAGTGACACTCGTCACAAGCTTGTCACTCGGGAAGCGCGAATACGTTCAAAGCAAAAGAGAAGGGAAAATGATGCAAGGTTATGATGCGTTCTAGCGTATCTTCTTGCCCCCTTTCCACCTTCAGTTGTGTTGCTAGCAGCGCCCTCATTATGACTAAAGCAGGATGAACACGTTCGAAGGGTACAATTTCCCACAAACATGACGCGGTAACTATGGTAATACCTGTTGGAATTTAACTTTTTGCGGCAGGCGACTTTAGGGTTACTCGAAAAAGTGTGCAGGCCCCTTTTAACGATCAATCATATGTATCCGCAAGACGAGGTTATGATTGTCCTTTCCTTTCGAACCATATATAATGCAAACCGCTTATCAGTGAAGGATATGCATAGGCATGCTTATCACACGAGCCTTAAAGAAGGAATGTGCACGCATAATATATACGCGCTGAAATACACCTAGAAACAGCACACCAGAGCAGTGACAATGCCTTCAGTCAGAGAAGAGTAATATGCTCCAAGGAAGGCAGTGTTGCTGTCACTCTATTAGTTTGCGTGAAGTCATAATAATTGGTAAAATATTGCGTTGTAAAATTGCAAGTATGTTGGTTCATGAAGCTGGTTATAACAAATAAACGAGCCCTTGACTCCTTCCCTTTCAATGCGATAGTGAGCCAAACGCAATAGTGCGGAACACCAGCATAATTTATCCTAACTGGTGTTGATTGACGTGTGCCCAAATCTAAGAAACATGTATCAATTCATCCCACGTCCCTCGGTGAACTTGTGCTATAGATGGAATACTTCAGCTTATCGGCGTATTTGCTTCCTGCGACGAAATAAGTGTAGATCCAAAAAATGCAAAGTTCCATCCTGAGGTAGCTCATGTCCGATGTCAAGAGGTTTCGAACTATCTGGAATCTTTGACATCAAGGAGCTCAATGGACCTAAGCCTATCGATAGTGGAAAATCACACCTACTGTTGTTACAAGCCACATGCTAATAAGGCACTGCTTCTTCAGCACTTGCCTCATTGAAAACTGGTAAAGATGGCAATAGCTAACCTGTGCTTCAAGAATGTCTTAAAGATGTCGCGACACCCCTCGGTTCCTGTAATCTTTGATCAACAAAGAACGAGATGGACAGATGCTGGCTATCCTCAAACTTCACTAGTCTCTTTAGCTGAGCGTATGTTGAGAGATTTGAAAAAGCTGGTCAAACACAAGCCAAACGTTTGAGCAAGAGAGCTGCATAAGTGTGTTACCTTGCATACACAAGGTCTCCCACAATTTGAAAAAAATTGCTAAGTGAGCAAACATGTGTGAAGCCTTTTGCAATGCCAACCAAGCTGGAAAGGCTGTGTAAGGTCAGAGCTCCAAAGGTACACAACGATTGTGGCTGCGGAAAGAACCACACAAAAAGAATAAGAGGTTTGTGAGATGTGCTCAATATGTGGTGTATTGCCTACCACTCTCATGTGGTCGTTGCTATGTTGGTCAAACCGACCGTCACCTTAATAAGCATCCAAGTGAGCACAATTATGGCAAGAACGTGGCAGGTGGTTTTAGATGCAAAGCAGCTTATGGCGGAGTTCAACCCAGTGGTGGTGTGCGGCGTGACCACCCTTACTGCCCAAGCGCAAACTCTCTCCACACACCTCCTCTCCGAACGGCGCGCGTTGACTATGGAAACGCTCTTTCTTCGATGAATGCTTTACCAGCTCACAAGGAACAAGAACGCGCCTGTAAAGGTCCTAGGAAAAAGACGGAAATTAGGGTAGTCCCAGATGGTCGAGTATGCCCGGGAGAAGGCACACAGCCACGAGGTGGACATGACAGGGCAGGAGGCGACCATTGTTGGAATTCGTAGTATAGCTGGAAACAGGGTAGCTGGCAACTGGGAACTGGCTTGACAGGTGTTTGGCAGCCTCAGGGAAACCTGTAGTTCGGGCGGCCTCTCCAGGAATGTCTGTAGTCACCAGCTGGTTTGGTCCCATGGCACCCCATGGAGCGTCTTTGTTAAAACCACATGGGAGCAAGAGGCAGAGTGGGGACCAAGGTTGTTGTTCACGGGTTAAATCAGGCGAGATGTTTTATTTCTATATGTTCTTTTTGTTGTCAGTGTAGTTGGTTGTGCCTGTGGGTTTCCATGCCCCTTTCAGTGTACTAGTTGCTATGCTGGGTTCTGTTTGTTTGATGTCTGTATGTTGCTAGGGGTTTGGCACTGTCTTACACATGCGGTGTTAGGCATGCAGTGTTAGGCATGCGGGGTTTGTGTGAAAGATTGTGATTGGCTGTGAGGGATTCAGGGGCGGAGCCACCAGGGTTTATAAAGTGACCCCTCGTCCTGGTGGTGTGGTTGGAAGCGAGGTTGGAGGGTAGCCAGAAGGTTGGTGAGGACGGAGTGGATAGTGCTAAAGAGGACATCTAGCACAAGTCAGGGTGGTGGTTATGGTCGCAGGAGCAGTGCTATGCACTGGGGTCGGCTCTGCCGAATGGAAGCGATCGTTCCACCAAGGTCCTACCAACCGGGGCTAGGGCGCGGATAGTGCTAGAGAGGACATCTAGTACGAGTCCGGGTGGTGGTTCAGGTCGCAGGAGAGGTGCTATGCACTGGTCGGCTCTGCCGAATTGGAGCTACGGTCCCACCGAAGCTCTACCAACCGAGGCTACTGTCTGTCAATGTAAATGCACTGCTCAGTGTGTATATAAAGTCCAGTTGTGTTTGTGTGAGGAAAAGCCTGGTCTCAATCCTTTAGGTAGAGACAACGCAACCAACGACGGACAGGCAGTAGGGGGAAGACTTCCACCCATCCTTCTTCACAGCAGCAATGTCAGCTGGGGGAGCTCGGCTCCACGAGGAAGTGAAGAAGTGGAAGGAAGGAGGAGGTGTGAACTGAGTAGAAGTTCACCACATCAGATCACTTTCTGCCTTCCTGGTTCCAAAATTTACTGCGCCCTTGCCCGTGAGAGACAACGCTGACGCAGGCAGCGTCTGCTAGCATCAAACCGATGCAAATGTGGTGTGTACCCCCCGTGCTGCTTCGCATCGCCTCATGGTCCCCTTTAGCGGGAGATGGTGTAATATTTTTAGCAATGCATTGCAAGGAATGTGGTTGCGTTCTGTTGTTTAATACGTGCCGAATAGTGCACCAGAACAGAAACCAGCTAACAAGGGAGATAATCGAGGCACAAGAGACTGAAAAGATGGGCGAAATGTGTGTGAACAGGCCATCAATTGCTTTGACAAAAAAAATAATTTGATTATCTGGGTGCGACAACACTGTTTTGAATCATGTCAAATTTTGGGTGAACCCACTGACATCATCCAAAAACTATTTGCAAGCATTTGATTCACTCCAAATAGGGCAACATGTAGAATGCAGTTTTTCAACATTCTGGAAAGTGTAATGGGAGGCATGTGCCGATAACTGTTGTGCCGTCTCTCTTTTTCATCAGCGTTTGTGTTTACTTACTTCTCGTGTGTCCATGTTTGCCCACCTCGCCTTATTTCATTATGAATTCAAACCGTCTGGCTCGGCTTTCTGTCTTTATAGTTGCATTAACCTTCCTTTCGTGAAGCACACAATTTTTATTCAGGGAAAATTCGTTCTGGAAGCACTTTCCTTGTCACATATTCAATAGAGTAATGCCGCAGGCACGATGTTGTGAGCGCGAACCGGCAAAAGCTCCACGCACGATGCGGCCACACCTATAGCGGCCACCCTGCCAGCACCATTTACTGTTACAACTATTTTAACCGTGTCCGTGGTTCACCCGTGTCGCTCGAGGGCCCGTTAACATATGTTGCCGCTTCGCGGTGCGCCTTCGGCACTCTCACCATTTTGCTCGTGTCACTACTGCCAGAGCCAGGAGTGCCAGCATCGAGCATGCGCCTGTCACTGACACCACCACAATTCTGTTGTTAAAAGGACATCATGGCTCCTTCGGAGCAGTAGTGTTAGTGTTAATAAAATAGTTCTTAAAAAAAGTTTCACAAGAGCTGCAATTCGAACCAGGGTTATGCAAGCTCCATGCGCACCGCGACGCGCTAAACCGCTATGCCACCTAATGTTGCTGTGCAGTGATGTTCCGTGCAGGGAATTTTCCCTTTTTCGAGGAATTTTTTACCATAACTTTGGATGGAAGGGAAAAAGGGAATTTTCACAATATTGCAGAGAATTTTGGGGATTGAGAAATATCCTTATAATGTTCAAAATGCTCCGGTTACAAGGCACTTTCGGTTTCTCCAATCGTTGCTGGCGCACGTAGTGAACAAAATCATAGCTTTGAAGATTCGTTCCTCTTACTTACACGGAGCAGTTCACTCCGGGCATTAGGCTCGAAATCCATATATACGCACGCTATGTATTTACAGCATATCGTTACATATCGTTACAGATATGTATTTACAGCAGGTCGCCATCGTAGCACACCCTAGTGGAAGCTGTTATTTTTTCGCTGAGAATTGGCAACTATGTGTGCGACAAGCCAAAAGCTCTCAATAACAAAAACAATAATATTAATAACAAACTTTCTCATTTTATACAGTGGCTGTGTGTACACAAACGAGTATGTACAGCATTTCTTCCACATCGCATACACCTTGTTGTCAGCCTGAAGGCTCCTTTGTAGTATTAAAAGCCGATCTCGGAGGCAATGCTTTGAGTTGTGCAGGAGCGCAGGCGTAAAAAGAGAACAATAGCAAGAGCTTGAAACACATCAAACAGGCGTATATGCACATGAATTTGTGCAGGGAAATATGCGGGGATTTTCAGCGATGCATGCGGGGAAAAGTGCCCGAAATCAGGAATTTTCATGCATCACTGTTGCTGCATTTCAGGAAAAAATATCGAGGGGGCCGGTGGGCCCGTCACCACCGCCCAGCGACAAGTCACATGGTCGCGGGCGCCCAATAAAAGGGAACAGCCAGCAACGTTTTGCTGTGCATCCGCCACCCGGCAGCCGGCAATACAGACATTGCCAAAATAAAACAGCTCCCTACCATCACATGCTCCATGGCAAATGCTTCACGTCATGCGTGGAGCTATTGCCGGTTCGCGCTGACGACATTGTGCGTGAAGCATTATTCTATTCAATATCCCCGACTCCCACCTGCAACAAATGTAAAGAATTACAGGTAGTGAATGCTACCTTTAATTAGGAATGCATAGCTGATTTCCAAAACAAAACAAAGAATAAACTCAGTCATATTATTGCTGTTTACCGATTCACATATCATATCAGCTGTTGCAATTCATTGCTGTTACTAGTGGCATGTGTTCAAGCTTCCTCGGTTTTGTCCTTTCTAATGGCAGCTAAAACACATTCATACCTGCATAACAAGTTTGGCTCGCAGTTGTCTGCAGCAGCACTAAAAGTGCTGTAAATGCAGAAAGACATGCTCATGTGAGCGATCAGGACAGCAATGGGCATGTATCGCGAGTCATGTAGTTGTACGTACAAAATGCGAGACGATCATGTTCGTGGCGACAGTTTTATGCACCCTTTCATGGAACTTTCATGGGCGCTAGTGTGGGCGCACGACGCTTCGGAACTGATGCGACTAAGCTCTCCAAAGACATCGTGCACACGCAACTTTAGCGCTACTGCAACCGCTTTCTGCACCACGCTACTGATTTACTTTCCAAGAGCGCACACAGTAATGACGAAGCACAAAGCGTAGCATTCACAGCCACCTACATTGTCAAGAAACATGCTGATCCCACTTCGGGTCGCCCGACGGCGTTGAGGTTCGTCCGTAGGTCGAGAAGCAATATGCCGACCTTCGATGTGTGCGAACGAGAACACATTTCCTAGGAACACACATCACGGTGCGGAGAAAGCATTCCAGCGCTGCCTCTCGCTGATACCCGCAGACATTTAAAGACTGTGTCGCGACAAGTCGACTCACGTCCATCGGCGAATGGATGATTGATGATTGTGGTTCGGTTAGGAAAGGACGGTAATTTCTGCAGCCGATGTAGGGAGCACGGCTAAGCGTCCGTGGGGGTAGAGGAAAGGGAGTGAAAGAGACAGAAAGAGAAAAGCCGTAGTGGGGGACTCCGGGAATTTTGACCACCTGGGGTTCTTTAACGCGCACTGACATCGCACAGTACACAGGCCTCTGGCATTTTCGCCTCCATCGAAAATGCGACCGCCGCAGCCGGGATCGAATCCGCGTTTTTTTTTGGGTGGCAGCCGATGGATGTCAACAAAGGCTCTCCGAGCTGTCGATGCTACCGGCTGCTGCTTTCCCAGTTTGTCGCAAACGTCACCTCGCAATGGCTAAAGAAGGTCCACCAGAGTTAATGACCACAACGCTAAACACACAATGCGGTGCAGCGCAACCAGAATCGTCCGTAGGATAACGAATTTCGCCACCACCTTGAACACAACAACCACACCTGACCACACCAGAGAACACCTACAACCGACCACAGTCTCCTCACCGCCATGTAAAAAAGAATAATAAAAAAACACCTATCGAGGAACGGTGGCGACACCACGGGTTGCAGTTTCGGTTTCGAAATGCCAGAGCCGTTGCCATGCCTTCGGTGTGAGAAATTACAGAAAATAATGCTCTGAAGCTAAAAACTGCTAAAGCAATGTAGTATTTATTTTACATACAATTATGCAATTGGAATTTGCCGTAAGTTATGCAGATTCCGTAAGTAATACCAACTTGCATTTTACGGAAGTATTCCTCGTCCTCGGTCCAATATGTTACGCGCTATTTCATGTTCCTGTTCCTTTCACCTACATTTGATTATCAAATTTGTGCTACATTTTTTGTATTTTTTGTTAGTACTTCTCTCCCACACAAATCACTTTTTTCGTTTCATGGCCGATCCCCCAGAGTGGGTTGCCCCCCGCCAAGGTACCCAAGCACAACTAACCAACCAACTTCATATTGAGTAACCTTGTGGATTGTGGATAGACGAAAACAAGCTATAACAGATGCGTAAAGAGGCAGCCGGTTCTACAATAACGTACCGAATGAGCCAACTACGACACTCCTAGTTGTTTTCCAATGACTTTGGTACGTAACACGTTTACTGGCTATTAGTTAGGCGCTTTTCTTTGCATTACAGGTGAGCATGTGGTCAATGAGAGTGCCTGTGCTTGAAAAATATGCGTTGCAGTGAACGCATTTGAAAGAACTCTCCTCGTTATGGGTGCGAATGTGGTTCCTCAGAGTGCTTCGATCAGAAAAGGACGCCTTGCAGTGGATGCAGGAGAAGAGACGCTCCCCTGTGTGGGTGCGTACGTGGTTCCTGAGGTGGCTTCGATGCGAAAAGGATGCATTGCAGTACGCACAGATGAAGGGACGCTCCCCTGTGTGGGTGCGAATGTGGTCTTTGAGGGTACCATTTTGACGGAATGCAGCTGGACAGAGGCGACACCGAAAGGGGCGCTCGTCCGTGTGTGTGCGAAGGTGCGTGATCACGTTTCCCTTGTACTTGCTTACATAGGTGCATAGCCGGCAGGAATGCAGTTGGCCTTGTGTGGAGACGAAGGAATCACACTGAAGCTCTGAGGCTGGCAACGACGAGGAGCCTGCAAAGCCATAGAGAGCACATGAGGGCCATTCGAAGAACGCGTGACGCTTTATGTGAAGCTGCGCCGGTGCGCAAGTAATCGAGGAGCTGCGGTGTGTATGTAAAGCACGCAATTATCTTGTATACCCTTCTCAAGGTAACACTGCCTCCCATGCTACTTTATCCTTCGGCGAGACATCAAGGGACTGGAAAGACCTTCCCACCATCTTCCTTAGCCAACGTGAAACCGTCTATAGAAAAGCGGCTTTTTTAGATATGACCACCCCTCATGTAAAACCCCTTCCCTTAGGGGCCTTTGAGTTATGAAAAATAGTAATCTGGCTTAAAGAAATATCACGTTACTGCAGTGCAATGGTCTGGTAGTTGTTTTGCACGAATTTTAATCAATGCGAGCATAGCTACTATGGTTATCAGATGGCAACACCGCCTGTTAAAGGGGCCCTGCGACACTTTTTCAACTGCCGTCTGCAGTACTGCAGTGTGTGTAGGATCGAATCCTGAGATGAACGCAAAAAGAACTATGCAAATCGGTGAGCTAGAACTGGAGTTATTAGTCCTCGAAGTTCAAAACACGAGCAGACAGCATAAAAAAAGAAAGCATTTCCCCGAGGGTGAACATGGTTAAGTGCGAATGCACGGGGTGATGCTATGAGGGGGAGTAAAGTTATGATTAAAGTGTAATTAATGAATTTAAAGTGTTGTCATGATGCATTGTACACACACACACATTTATACACGAAGTATTATTTATTTACACCTCGCAATTTCGTAGATGCATAAATGCACACATCGCTGAGCACGTCACACACACACACACACACTCTACACACGTCACTACAGATCAGCACCTATTGGTGTTATCGTTGTAGCTCACGGTTAGTACCAGCGCTTTGTGATCCGAGAAATGTACGGTGAGCGGATCCGGCAAGACGGCGCGGACCGTACAGTTCCTACTGAACGCCAAGTCTATGAAGCCACCGTTGATCGTGGTCGGAAACTCGAGAGACAGACACGTCATCGAGTAATTGTTCAGCATGTGGTCAATCAACCAGCCATTGTCCTTTCTAACGTCCACGTTAAAGTCACCCACCACCACAACCGGAACCGAGGGACGCGCGCGCACACACACACTCTCCATCGCCGCATCCATCGTTGAAGATACCGGTGCGGTATCTTCAACGATGCGTGCAATGCTCGCATTCGATTGCGTTGTACTCGTTGTTGGATGTATCGCAGTCGAGGTTGATGCCTGCGATGGATCCATACTGCGAAAGACTTCACCGACCGCGGAGCCGAGCGAGAAGAGAGCGAGCGGCCATATTGGAGCGGCAGCCGGCGGACGTTTATATACGGACTGACGCGCCGGCGCCACACACACAGCTGCACAGCGACGCCAGCTGCACAGCGCGCCGTGACGTCACGCCACCGCGGTGAGGAGGCGGAGCGCGCGCAGTCACGTGGGGTGTGACGTCGCTGCGCCGTTGCTACAGACGCTCCTCTCCGCTCCTCGCGCCGTTGCTATGGGACGGCGGATTCAGGGTCGCTTATAAAGTAGGGATGGTCGATTAAATTTTTTAATCGATTAATCGTTAATCGTTCACCGATTTAGCCTTTCATCGATTAATTGCTTTCGCTGTGGTATTTTAATCGATTAATCGATTAATCGACATTTTTTATAGGTGCTTGAAAAATGATGCCTTGTGGTTTGAGAGACGTTGCTTGTGTTTGATATCGACACAAGTATTTATCCGACGCGCTAGAGGTCACATGCGCGCATTAGCGGCTCTTTGAAAATTCGCACTTTCGCCCACTGAACAAAGGGAGCCCGTCGTCTTTGCATGTTGTCAAGGGTCTAAGATTCCGTGGGTGGCCATGATCCACGGACGACTCGGCAGCAGGTCGTATTTCCTCGAAGTCTGCCTACTAGAGCCAACCGAAATTGGAGGCGCTTTCGGCAACCACACTGGTTGGAAAGTCGCACCGGAAACATGCAGTGTGGCCGAGGGTGAGGAAATCCCGAGAAAGGTTAAAAAAAGAGACGAGGAGGAAAGGCAAGTTAAAGACGCTCGCTCTTGTAGGGACGGCAACATTTCTCGGTTTGTCCGTTAGATACTGTGGAATCCCTCGATAATACCAGGGTCCCTCAATACTTCTTTCTTGAGGGACCCTGATAATACTATAACCACGAACTTACGTGATCTCTTCCTTGAGGTCACTCATGCGAGATAGCACAGCAACATACTGGTCTCAAATAGGCCACCAGTGCAGGCATCTGATGAAATAGAGTGGCACGAGTTTTTCCTCCCGGTTGGAATAAACGGCCGCTGTGCCAGCATATACTGCACAGGTTCCACCTCGTCGCCGACTTAACTCGGCGCTACGCGCACCTTTCCAATCGCGCGTACAGTTCTGTGAGCGCTGTCTAATGTATGAGAGATTAGAAAACAGTATTTCGCGACTGTCCTCCGTTCGTGCCACAGCAATAGACGGCGGCCAGGCTGGCTGACATGGGAGTACAAGCAATAAATGAAAACTGCATTTCACCCGAAATAGGCGACCATACAGAATTACCAAATGCTACAAGGTCATTTTTTCAACAGAAATGGACTGGATGCTAAAAGTCCGGTATACCAATGCGCGAAGTTGCGGATTATAAAAAGCGACTATTTATTAAACTTAAATGCAGCTAAAGTGGCTTCTTTCCATTAAGCGACTATTAGACCTTTTTCGTAATCCTCGAGTGCGTTTCCCTGCACAGCATATTCGCCCAACTAATGGCGGCCCCTGTCACGTTTCAAGTGGAGGCGAGGCCCCAGTTGCACGTGCTGGGGTTTGACTATTAGAAGTGTTTATGTCAAGAGAGCTGAGCCGAGGACATTTTCCGCGTCATAGCACGCTGTTTTGCAGAAGTGAATAGCTTCCATAAGTTGGGCTAACTGCATTGCGGGGAAGCTAGCATTACTGTTATCAAAGGGTGTATAGGCGTTAAGGCGGACACTTGGGCTAGTTGGTATCAAGCGTAATGAAATATGATTTCTAGGGTCCATGTCCCCTTTGTGCAAGCAGTCATGACTTATTATGTATATACGGATCACTCATTCTTATTCCGATTATCATGCATCATCACTCTTATTCTACTGGCGTTGTCCCCAAAGTAGAGTAGAAGGCCGGGGCGCACTAGATCAGGCTACCCTCCCATACTTTCCAATACATTATCTCCCTTTCTTTCATTGGTGACACATAATCTTTAATTCGCTAAGGAGTAAAATAGAACGGCAATAAGAACTGAACCAGTCAAGAAATAAGCAGCGTGTATTACAATGTGACACACAAGAAGCAAGTAAAATCTGGGGTTTAAATAAAACGGTGTAGGCGACGGAGATCGGGTCGAGTTCATTTCTATCTCTATGGGGTTTGGCCGCCTGCGGCTCTGGGCTCCTCCTACATGCGTAGAAATATGCGCTCGGCATCTGCGTCTCGGCGTCACGCGCCTCGCAATCATGCTCTCCGGCCGAGGGGCGGTGTTAAGGTTGGGAGGGGGAATCGATTAATCGAAGAGGTTTAATCGATTAATTCGATTAATTGAAAGGGGGAAATCGATGACGATTAATCGATTAACGGTGTACATTTAATCGATTAATCGATTAATCGTTCATCGATTTTACCATCCCTATTATAAAGTGCATTCGCACTTAAAAGAACATTCCCTTTCGTATTTCGCTCTCCCGCTGGCGTCAATGGTCACGTCCAATAGCAACGCGCGTCTTATAGAGCGACACCGGAAAACACCGGGAGTGGACGTGCCATATAGACGCGCAAACCATTGCACCGCGCGCCAAGTGTCGTTTTGCAAGTAATGTCAGATACTTGCTTTCTATCTTACGAAGCATAAAATCTATTTTAGTATATTCTGGTACTTAATAGCGTGACCAAGCAGACACCACACGTGTGTAACAAGCACCTTGGAGCGTCAAGCCAATCAGAACGCTCAGCCTGGCCCCGCCAATGTCGTCACTCCATGTCACTTCCTGTAACAAAAATCTCCGTTGTGTGTCGTCCTCAGTTCAAACAGGAGGCGATTTCGGGCGGTTTGTTCGTGGAAATAAAATTGTAGCCACTTTGCTTTCGGCGTTTCTACTCTCTGCGAAATCCCCGCTTGCAACAGTTCTAGAACCAGTGATAAAAACGGCCTGCTCAATTTGTGTCGCAGGGCCCCTTTAAAACACATACGCCCGAATTCGATGGCAATGTGCCGGTGTACTTCAGGAGCTATTACTTTTATGGGTACCACAGGCAACACTTGTCTAATGAACTAATTGCGCTTTGCTTTCACATACAATGCCGCACATGAAGAGGAGCACTTGACAAGGCAGCCCATGAAGCATGTATTGAAAAGCCTACTTGATTGGATCATTATGCACGTCGCCTTTTTTAGACGCGTTGTTTCGCGACCTTTACCCTAAACTTATACATGCGGTTTTTTTGGCATATTTCTGTCTGTCTCATTAACATTGCGTTCAGTAGTAAAATTATAAAAATTGCACGAACACCAGTGACAACGGTCGAATGTATACGTGACGCACGCGTAAAACCGATGAGTCACACCGCAGTGCCTGTAATCGACTATGGAAGAGTGGGCGGGCATCTATAATTGCGCTAAATCTGTTGGGCGTCACTTGCTTCTCTGGGCACAATTGTGCATGAAGAAGAAGTTCGGCTCTAAGTGCGCGGCTCCTCCTCTTTGAGCGTTAGAACGATGCGCCAGTGTGAAGCGAAATACAGCAATGAAATTACCGTGGCCGAGTCGGAAAATACTAAAGATGAAAATTTTCCTTAGGCTTAAATTACATCACATTGGTGGTGGCGAAAAGCACTGGGAAAGTTTTAAAGTAATCAGTTGCTTGCATGGTGTCGCCGTAGTTCAAATATTTACTTTGAATGTTCACATAGAGAGCGTCTACTAAAGGACAAACATACCACGGATTCACAAAGAAAGCGTATGTGCGCGATGATTGCACTAATGAGTAAATCTTCCAGTTTAGCACACACACGCACAAACGAAGTGTCGTTGTGAACAATGTTATCAAGTATAGATTTGGATGCACAACGTCACAACAGGAAAACAGAACTATGGGGTTGGATAACAAAATAGTCTACAAGACTTCTGCTGTGTACTCATTTCAAAAACAATTGGCCAGGCACAGCAATGTGAAAACAATGTGGCACTACCAAGTTGTCGCGATAACTTGCGATACTCGAAGCACATGGCTGCCGGTGTTCTCCAGCCGCGTCATCGCTTTGCGATGGGGACACTGTGCGGATTCGTCGTGGTGCCAAAAGAAAGCAACATACTCTCTGAAGCATTGTGATTCAATTGTGTCCCTCTATGATCACACAGCACACTTCAATGGCACCAAATGCGCCCGCCATGAGGAGTTCCAAGAATCGCATCTCACTAAGCACTGCAGAAACATTTTCACTTGGTGGCAATGCACAGCAATGAAGGCTCTGAATGACAAGAGTGTCAATAACCACTATAGCCCAGAGGAATGGGTTGGAATGAGAGGCACAATTGCATTGCGCATCACTGAAACACTACTATGAATTGGACTGCTTTCTTAAAAATTTCGATATAATAATGGGGCAAAAAGGACATGTGCACTTTAGTTCTTTTAAAATAGCCAGTCAAAGGCAGTCATAAGTAGAGCAGATACCAATAAAATAATGAAGTTATCAAAGAATAACTCCAAAAATGCTGAGCAAACAAGCGCCGATCATTTCGAAGGAAGGAGGATGCCAAGATTCATTTCTGGCGATGTCAAAAGGCTTGTCATTTGTTGGATTCTCCGTGGAAGATTTCGAGACATCTGGAACAGATTAGAGGTAAGCGTTAATATTGCTTCGTTCCCCACTGCATAGCCTCCACCTCCACCAAAATATTACGGGAGAAAAGACGCTTGACGATATATTGACAGGATATGTACAGAAGGCCGAAGGTGGGCATACAAGGAGCCCGAGCACGAGACAATCAGCAAGCTTCGTCTTCGTCGGTTGTGTCTGCTTCGTTCCCCACTGCATAGCCTCGTTGCAATATTAGTGCACGCACACAGACCTCTTAAGCGAATGCTCAAGTATAATAAACTTACTGTGAAATAGAATGTCTCGAACGGAATTTAGAAAGCAAGTCGAGCAATTAGTCTTTCCTGAATGTTATCTTTCTGTGTTAAGCTATGCATTGTTTGCTTTTTTATGTTCTGTATAGTGTGTTATATAATCTGTAAGAAAATAATTCCGCTTGTGTATACAATACTGTTTCGTTAGTTTTCTAAATCTGCTCTTTCTCCTCCCGAAATGGCAAAATAGTTTTCTTCTTTACTCTTATGGTACTGTTCCACACATGAGTTTTGCAGCTGTATGATTTCTAAATGAAAGGCCGCACGGCTGCAGCTACTGTCTGGGTGACGTACTCTAGTCACGCACATTACGGGCCTTTTGCTATGTCTCCGAAGACAATAATATAGCATCAATCAGCCAATCCATCGATCAATCAAACAACCTTTTACGCTTGGTATTAACCTTAAGACCTATCAAATCACATTGTCATGAATTATGGTTATATGGAGTTGCGAGTGCGTTGTTACGATTTCACAAACGAACTGTACGCGCATTATTACTTTATTGGAGATAAAGCTCAAGCGGACAGTAGAAACTCCAGCACATGAGTTAGTCGAAACTATAGAGGTGATTATAAACGGTAGTTCAACACAGCGTTGCCGAATGTGCGAACTTTCGGACAAACATACCACCGTGCTTAGTCTTTGTTCCCTTCATTTAGTGCTTTGGAATAAGCAATTAACATGGCGATAATGATAGTCACGTTACATATTCGTATTAGGAAAGCAACTATAGACAAATCTACAGGTAAACAACATTCATTCTCGCGCTACATGTCGAAAATGCCCCCTTGGAACACTTGCTAATGAAGTGCATGCATTTCAAACAATATCATGATGCAAGAAGGAAGCCATATTAAAGGCACCATATCCGCATAACACAGCTCCTCGTTCCTGCGGAGACATCCATATCTGCTGGCTGCTGATCCTGAGGTCGTGCGATCGATTCTCGTCCGCAGCGGCTGCATTTCGATCGAAGTGAAGTGTCGGGGCCCGTGTACTGTGCCATGTCAGAGCACGTTAATGAACCCCGGGTGGTCGAAATTTCCGGAGACCTCCACTACGATGTCTCTCATAATCGTAGCTGGTTTTGGGACGTAAAACGCCAGAATTAGTCATAACTGGCGGAAGGCTGTAGACTATGTCTTTGACACATCACTGCAGCGACTTCATGCCCTCAAGCGAGTAGCCGGCATGCACTGGGGTTGTCACCCAAGGTCTATGCTCGCTCTACACTCCGCCCTTGTGACCAGTCGGATAGTTTACCTGCTGCCGTTGATACGTCAGAGACCCAATATGAACGCCTAGAGGTGCTAAATCGGAAAGGTATTCGCTTGGCCTTAGGAGTTCCACAAGCGGCCTCAAACAAGAAAGTGTTATTCGAGAGTCAATCGCTACCATTACGCCTTTTGGCCTCTCAAGCCCTTCTGATACAACTCCTAAGACTGAGTGAGTCCTCACCTGGGAAAACCCTAATCAGAAGACTCAGAAACAGGCACAAGTCTCACTTCTATGCCGCTCTCAGTACTCTGGAGGTGCTCAGTGCCAAGAGTCCCAAACGAAGGCAACGAAGTGACCCTCCTTGGATGTTCGAAGACGTTTCCTACGAACTGCGCATTCCTGGGCTGAAATCCAAGCGATCAACCCCTCCTTCTGAAACATGCTACCGGGTGCTCGAGTATTTGTATGATAAATACAACGGCTATCTACATGTATACACGGACGGATCTGTTTGTATGGACACAAACAGCTGCTCTGCGGCATATTGGATTCCATCTGTTTGTTATGCATGATCTGGACGTTTGGACAACGTAGTCTCTTCAACGGTTGCAGAGAGTGCTGCTATTGCTGCTGCACTACGCAAACTGAAGAATGGACCCACAAATCAAGCCGTCATTCTCTCAGACTCAAAGTCGGCAATTCAACAGCTCTCTCGTGGAACTCCTCGAAACAAGTTCTGCCAACAATCATTGGTCTCACTGAAAAAAGCGGCCCAAAGAGGAATTAGGATAACTTTCCAGTGGATACTTTCGCATGTTGGTATCAACGGCAACGAAAAAGCAGATGCCCTGGCCAACGCAGCGCTTTCACGACAACCGACGATAAAAGCTCCTATTAATCAGATATCAGCAAAACAATCAATTCGTGATCATTTCCGTTCTTTGTGGAAGCCACCACACCAGCCTTGTGTGACTAAAGGACTTAGCCGCAGCGAATCAACTTTACTGTACCGAGTCAGAACGGGGTCAGCATGCACTCCCGCATGGTCATTTAAAGTTAGGGGCGCTGCTTCGCCATTGTGCACGGAGTGCAATGAACTGGGAGACATTGACCACTACATCTGGTCCTGCAAGCGCTTTTGCACCGAGAGAACAGCATTCATGGACAACATGCAAAAAAGGGGGCTTCCGCATGGGAGCACTGAAGAAATTATATATCCGGAAGGGACACGGTCGGTTCGCAAGAAGATGTCAGCTCTGCTTGTAGCGTTTCTTCAAGAGACAGGATTGAGTGACACGTGGTGAACAATGCGACATGGACAGAGACGCTCGGGCGGGGCAATTGCCGGCCAGGTCTGCCAGGCTAACACCGCCTGTAGCCACAATACCACTACTACTACTACTACTACTTAGTCATAACTGCAGACGATTCACAGCTGTAAGAGAAGTGATGGCTTCCTTACGTGTCAAAACCACGCTATGATCATGTGGCAAGACCCCCTGTAGTGGAGTGTTCCGGAGTAGTTGATTGATTTGTGGGGTTTAACGTCACAAGACCAGCTCTGATTATGAGAGACGCCGTAGTGGAGGTCTCCGAAAATTTCGACCACCTGGGGTTCTTTAACGTGCACTGACATCGCACAGCACACGGGCCTCAACATTTCGCCTCCATCGAAATGCAGCCACCGCGGCCGGGATTCGATCCCGCGACCTTGGGATCTGCAGCCGAGTGTCATAACCACTAGACCACCGTGGCGGGGTGTTCCGGAGTAGTCTTGACCACCTGGGGTTCTCTTACGTGCACTGATATCGAAGTACACACAGTCATCGAAATGCGGCGGCAGTAGCAGGGATTCCATCCCGCTACCTTGTGATGTCACACTGTAGACAGCTATGTCTAGAAGCAATGACATACGGGTACCTGCTTTATATGCAACGTACAGTATGGTATGAACAAACGCATTCATTCAAGAAATCTACAGCTACGTTTATCGAGATATGAACTGACACATTCAATGAAACATCATGAATTGTGCAACACTTATTTCATGATCCTGGAACACATTCCTCATTCGGTCAAAAGTTTCTATCCGGAAATGGTCGCCATCATAGTGACATCTGGACGAAACACCGCATCTTCCAACATTCTTTTCGCGGCACTCACTCACTGCACTGGGCCTGTGATTGTTGAGCACTATTGAATGATATTAAAGGCAACTCAATGTAAAGTTCGATAATAAAAATTCCCCTCAATTTTCATAACGGCACTCGCTCCAACAAGGATAAACTTTCAGTCAATTATCTTTGAGCCTTGGCAAATCCTATCTATCATTGTTGCTGTAAGCATTCATTCTTTCGCACCAGGACTTGCTTGACTTTCGTTTCTGAGAACCTGCAAAACAAAGTAAACTTGCCATGTTAGCACGCAGAAGCAGAGAACACCACACACTGCTTAAAGGAAGGCTTCGTACTGTACCCACTTCAAGGGACTCTACCACACACCGTTAGGTTTCAAAACCACCACGCCAACCGACGCAGCTACTGTCGGCTCATCTAAAGGGATCCTAGTTGCAACACGTTTTGAACACATCAAGAAAACATCACCGATCCATCCTGGAGGCTTGTGTGAACACGGCAGGCGAATATTATTGTACTACATATGCAGCAGGGAATTTGCAAATTGGTTTTGGAACACATTTGGATAGCGCCGGCTCCTGTTTGAACAAAATACGTCATAAATGGCACGGGCTATAAAATACTAGGAGAGCTACCGGTGGCGAGTTCCCGTGTGCAGTTGCCGCGGGTGCCGTGAGGTGGTTCACGTACAGTGACAGTGGTCGCAAGCTTGTCAACAGGGAAGCACGAATACTTTCAAAGGACAAGGAGAAGAGAAAATGTTGTAAGGTCATGACGCGTACTGTAGTAGGATACAAAGTAAAAAAAAAAAACAGCAGTTGGCAACAAGGGTTGATGGACCGGGCGCGTCTGTGGTATACTCCGCCAGCCAATCACAGATGCAAACGAAATCGTCGTCATGTTTGATACAAAAGGTTGCGCGAAGAAACACATTCACGAGGGAAGGGTACAGAGACAAGCGCACGGCGCCATTTTGAAAACGTCATGAGACCTTTTCAAAATGGCGCCATGTTTATGCCTTCGGCACCTGCGGAGCGTGTGCTTTGTGTGCTCTTCTTGAGTGTTTTCATCTGTATAAGCTATGATGTGCGCGAGAAGCAAGGAAAAAAAAAATATGTGGAGTCTCAACGTTTCCATCTGCAAAAAGCCGTGGTACAGTTTATTTCGCGGCCAAACCGGTTTTATGCGTGAAACTTCAATGAACTGATTTGAAAAGGTCAGATGGCGGAGCTTGTGGCGCTCCGGGTTTTCGCATTGCAAGCGCTTGATTTCAGCTCAATAAACAATTGTCCTTTTCATGTTCCACTCTAATTAACGAATGAACAGATGCAAATTAATGCACCTTTATTATTGCTGCCACCCTCGCTTTATTTTGGTGGCATGGAAAGCTCAAATAAGGAACTATTTGAGCCTTCGCGGAGGTATAGTGGCATAGTGGCTGGCGGTTACAAGGGCGTGGGACAGGCTTCACTGCAGACTTCACGCCCCCTTTTCACCTTCATCGGCGTTGGTTGCAGCGCCCTCGCTCTGACGAAAGGAGTGTGAACACGCTCGGAGAGTAGAATTTCTCTCAAGCTTGACGCTGGAACTCCGGTAATACCTATCCGATTTGAACTTTTTGCCTCAGGCGATGTGTAGGGTTACTCGGAAAAGTGTTGCAAGACCCGTTTTACGCTCTCTCATATCCGCTAACAAGACATGACTAGGATGGTCGTTCCTTTTGCAGAGTATACGAACCACATCTCGTTGAAGCACACATGCCTAGGTGCGATTACCACACGAGGCATAAACAAGGAGTGCGCGCGTATAATACATGCTATAATACACCTAGAAAGAGCACGCCAGCGTAATGACAACGCCCCATTCAGAGAAGCGCAATACACTTCGAGGAGGGCAGTCCCCGTCCCCTGTGTTGCTGGCGCCTTACTAGAGCGCGCGAAGTCGAAATGACTGCTAAATTTTTGCATGGCAAAAACAATGCGATAGTACCACACCCACAATAGTGGGGAACACCAGCTTAATTGAGGTCTCGTGGTGTTGAGTGAAGTGCGCCCAAACATAAGAAACTTGTGTAAATCCATTCGATACACTGGTGCTAAGGACGGCAATCGAGCTCTTACACTTGAGCTTATCGGCATGACGCTTTGCTCGCTGCGATAAAACGGTTCTTCGCTGGTCAAGCATGTCGGAGTGAGGTCAGGCGGCTACTAAGGGCAAAGTTCCCCACCTCGCGCGACACAAATTTGGTCTTACTAGACCAAGCCGAAAACCGAAACGTTAAACGCATGATCGAACACAAATAAAGTTAAAGATCTTTTGTAGCAATTGATGTTCAAGGAAATTGGAAAAAGACGCCTCACAAGTTGGGTCCGCTGTTTTCTTTCATCGTTTGGAGACTGCCTGTCGGGTCGCGTTGACTGGTCGCAGGCGAGCCTTGACACGGTGCTTCGTCTAGTGGGGATGGCGACCGGCCACCTCTGTGTGACCGAGGCGCGCTCCTTTGAGCAAGGGAAAACCGTAAACCACCACAGGCAGGAGGCGTTGTCAGCACAACGGTCTCCCTTAGGACCAGTCTTGGTTATCACCTGAAGCCGCTCGAGCACTTGGCGATGGGCAGGCGACACCGGCGCTTGCTGTACACGCCGTCATAGCAGGGACCTCTCTCCGTGTGCACCACTAATCGGGCGGCGCTTCGTCTTCTGGTCCGCCCAGGAACTGCGGTGGGAGCTCCAGGAGCGGCGCACGGGGCCGGCGCGCCCTCTATCTTCCAACTTTCGATCTTACCTGAGAATGCATCCCTTTCCTGAGCCTTCTAACCACTTTGCTAATCCTGCTAGCACCGAGCGTGCTACTAATCCTTGGCTCACCTTTTAACATCGAAGCTGTTTAGATCAATCTTAAAATCTCTGTTATGCCAGCATTAACAGCGAAGCTCTTTCAGGTAGCCGTAATTTGTCACGCAGCATCCAATACCACGTGACACTGCATTACGTGATTTGGGCAAGAACATGCCAAGCGATGTGTAGTTCCGTAATGTTGCATGAAAGAATGCCCCGTGACATTTGGTTGCCTAATTTTGGCGGGAACATGCCACATGGCATTGTGTTACGTGATTGAGGCGGTCTTGTTACGTGACATTGCGTTAAGTAATTTTCGGTGATCACGTGACAGGTTCCTCCAAAATGACGTAATCCAACGTCACGTGACACACTTCCGCAAAAGCTTCTTAACACAACGTCACGCGACGTTCCCGCCAAAACATAACATGACTATCAAGTGACTTGTTTCAGAAAAGTATCGGCCAGCGTCGCTGCGACTTGGCCTTGCGCGACCAAGAGGAAGCTGGTTACATTTTTCTTTTCGGTTAATCCATCTTCACATTTAACACACGGCTGAAGGTCCTCAGCAAGTCCTGAAGTGTGCAGACTGATTACCAGGACAAATCCACTGCATGTGCTGTGTTACAGCACCCAATTTTGTTAAGTCGTCCTCTGGTAGCAGCGTACCTACAGAGAAGTGGGAGGCTAGGCAAGTTGCGACTACTCATTTCTAGCTTAAACAGCACGATTAACAAGACAACCAAAAGAACGACACGAACAGAAATGCTGTTAGTGCTTTCTATCATCGGTCCCGCACATCATGCGCCTTTTCACGCTCGAACTGTTATCAACGGGGCCGATTTTACCTGCACCTTAATCTATATATGCCGATATATCATTTCGCTCTCTTTCATTTTTCAGTCGTCGCACTGTAAGGCTAAGGTACGTTTGCGAAGATCATTTTAGAAAAGTTTGCGAAGTCCGCGCAGTGATTTTATTTGACATCTACGATCAACGCTGATGAAATTGTCACAATCGCGAAATGTGAGCGCACGGATACGTGATTTGCGCGAACGACATGTCGTCAATGATAAGAACGATTGCACATAATCCTTGAACATTTTTCTTGCGCGAGCGTGAAAACGTACATTTTATATACACGTGTGATGTTACACTTTCGAAGACATATCTGCACTGTGACACGTGCTGCCCATTATCCCATTTGCTTCCCAACAACAAAGCCCCGCCACGGTGGCCTAGTGTCTATGGCACTCGGCTGCTGATCCAAAGGCCGAAGAATCAAATACCGACCGCGGCGTCAGCACTTAGATGGGGCGAATTGTTTGTGTCCATGTGCTGTGCGATATAAATGCCTTTTAAAGAACCTCAGATGATTTATTTTCCAGAGCCCTCCACTATGCGGCGTCTGTCATAATAATATCGTGGTTTTGGGACGCAAAGCCGCAGAAATCAGCCACTAAAAAATAATGTTCGCTTTTCGAAGACATCGTGCTGAAAACTATAGCAGGGTGGGGTGTTAGTCCTCCGCCGGTGCTAAATTGCCCCAGTGATTTCTTCTTTCTGCTGCCAACGCTGGTTTAGCCTTTATTTACGCTAAATAGCATCTTGTGGCCGGTGTACTCTACACACTGCAAGCTCTCGAGAGCGAAGATAAAAGGTCGATGATTCGAAGATCGAAGTGAGTTAAATAACGCTGTCACGATGTTAACAAAAAGATCTTTGCGCCCAGTTCATCTGCGGAATAAGCAAAAATGACCAGCCACACAATCGGTTGTGTTAATGGCCGGGCGCTTCAATGAGCAGACCAGCAGATGACACTTAGCAGGCTAACACGCAAGGATAAGCAGTTAGATTGAATTAATAAATTTATCAACCTTCCTATCCTCAGCATTGCAGCACAGCACTACGTAATGCACATTCAAGTTAAGCCAAAACTTCTACGTTATGGCATAGGTGTCAGGCCAAAGGAAAATCAATAACAGTTGAGAAACATAAAACTGACAAGCCTCTACTTAGGCAAAAAGAAATAGTGGAGCTTGCTTGAGTGGCTCAAGGCTAGCGAAGCTGAATGGCACTTGGCTGGTCCGGGTTTGTCTCCGACACACTCGGATTTCGTCGTCGTCCGAGGCTTCGACAAACGCCTCGCAGAGCACGGCGAGGCCCATCGAACGCTTCTCAAAGCTTCGCACCGAGCACAGCGTAATGACGTGCGCATCGGACCACATACGGTGGCAGACGCGGCACGAGTGGCTTCGGCTTGACGCCTTCCTTCCGCTTTGCTATACTATACTTGGCACAAACGCATAGCCTTGCGAGATACTGTGCACCGGGCAAATGGACCCACACTGTCTTTCTCTTCTGCTGCTGCACGCGCAACACGTCTGCCAGACAGCCGTATTTTTAGATGCGAAGCAGCTTATGGTCGGGGCTATCTCTCCCTCTATCTATCCGCCGTGCGGCGTCCACACCCGCACTGCACATACGCATCCTCCTCCCCCTCCTCTCCTTGTCTCATCTCCTCTCCTCTCGGCATTCCTCCTCTCCTCTCCGAACGGCGCGCGTAACGCTTCATCATCACAATCAGCTCGCAAGAACGCTTTACCAGCTCGCAAGGAACGAGAAAGCGCCCTCGCCCGCGAGAGACAACGTTGACGCAGGCAGCGTTTGCTAGCGTCAAATCGATGCAAACGCGGTGAGTGAGTGAGTACCAGCTTTATTCGTCGAAGGGGCGAGGGGTAATGGAGACTAAGCCACATAGGCTGCGAGGCTGTGCCTTTCGATGACGTCTTCAGCACGTTCCAGGACACGTGTCTGGATGTCTCTGTCGGTGCTGGAGAGAAGGGCCTCCCATTGTTGTGCACCCCCCGTGCTGCTTCGCATCGCCTCATGGTCCCCTTTAGCGGGAGATAGTGTAATCTTTTTCCAATGTAATAGAGGATTGGAGGCACGGTCATCCAGCCGCAGCTTTGAGAGCGACTGGGGGCGTAAGAGAAGAAAGAACCGCGCGTGCGAGCGCCGCAAGTTGGGCATTGCATAGAAACGCACGCGCACTCTTGGGCACCAGAACTAATTATGATGAGAGCAAGCCGGACTGCCCCCCAAATTGGAATGAGAAGGCTCACCTCGCTGCGCGCGAACTGACTATCCGCGGCTGGGAACACCCATCTCTCAACTCCGGGGGTGCAGACATAGCTCAAAATGAGGACAGGCTGCTCACATTTCACGATATATTAACACACTACAAGAAGCAAAGAGAAGTACACCCACCACCCCACGAAAAGCTAGATAGGTCACAAGAAGTAGACTGGAGACGTCTCCAAACCAGAACCTACCAAAACCCAGTACACCTCAACCGCATTTATCCCAAGCAATTCCCCGATCCTGGTTGTAGCCTATGTAAACATGAATACGCAGACATAGAACATATCCTATGGAAATGCGCACATATCACGAACATCCTTGCCCATAATAACCCGGACCTCCTTGAGGAGCGTTGGCGCGATGCGCTGGCCAGCTCAGAACTGCAAGACCAAGTTTGGGCCATCCAGCAGGCCCGGGAGACAGCGGAAAGGCTAAACCTCACCGCGAGCACCCGGGTGGCCTAGGCCAGGCCGCCAATCTGCAGGTTCTTCAAAATAAAGTTTTGTCCATCCATCCAAGAAATTCTTCGCATTAAAAAAGTAAAATTCATCAGATCCCACGAATTGCGGGAATCTGCGTGATACGAAACAATCGCCGAGGAAATTGCCGACGACAAAATGTTTTGGCATTTGGCTAAGTCTCACGACTAGGATTAACGTCTTTCTGCAGAGCGTATCAGTGGTCGTATGCCCAACGATGGTTAACCAGGAACGTCGACAAGACCGTGACGACCCGAGAAGTACGGCTTAACGTTGAAACGTTTGTGCAAGGCTCAGGCCTTTGTTTGGTGCAGGTAAAATCCACACAACGGTGCACTCATATGGCTATCGTAAACGTTGAAGTATTCTACAGGATCGAGGACAATTGAACAAAGGCATGACGTTGTAAAGTAAAACATGTATGGTTTATATCACCGATATGATAGCATTTAGCACACATTACAAGCGCAGTTCACGTTCCACAAGCACCCCCATCGCAACTACCGATATTATAGGTTTGTTTACTATATAGCTATATGTGCTTATGAGAACAGCCGCCGTATTATAGTGGTTGCGCACTTGGCACGTCGGGGGTCTGGGCTCAATGCCCCTCTACTGCTTGCCTGGTTCCCTGTGTGTTTGTTTACTTATGTTTATATCGCAAGCTGCGGCAAGCGGTGTGGCTTTGTTTTCAGGTGTGATTCTGATGACACATCAAGTGCAAATTTTAGTTGGTCCTAGATTGGTACAGGCTCTATAAAGTTCAAACATCTGTGGCGCGTACACCCCTACCTCCACACGGGTATGGGGTACACGTGATTGCAGTATGGTTAGTCGTGACGTACACAACTGTATCATGTTGGTGGTGTGAAGGTCACCAATTCATGCTCGTCATACATTTTGTACCCTACTTCCGAAATACTGGAGCATACCAGGTGAACGAGACGACTAGGAGAGCATCAGGACGTAGGCGGCTATAGATAATGATTCGGATTTATTGCGGTGTCGAATTCCATGACAGTTACATGCAGGCTCCATTAAAGGCACATGAAAGCAGCCTCCACAAAAGAAACCCATCGCTTAATGTGTCTCGCATAGCAGCTGCGTGACCCTGGCTATTAGGTGCCTTATTTTGCATCGCAGGTGGACATATGGCGCATGAGAGTGCTTTTTCTTGAAAAAGATGTGTTGCAGTGGACACAG
Source organism: Hyalomma asiaticum (assembly GCA_013339685.2). NCBI lineage: Eukaryota > Metazoa > Arthropoda > Arachnida > Ixodida > Ixodidae > Hyalomma > Hyalomma asiaticum. Next base: position 41,742,485 of record CM023489.1, on the reverse strand, counting down.
GAGAAGGGGTGCTCTCCTGTGTGGGTGCGAATGTGCTTCTTGAGGTTGAATTTCTTTAAAAAGGATGCATTGCATTTTACGCAGGAATAAGGGCGCTCCCCTGTGTGAATGCGAATGTGGCCTGTCAGGGTGCTTTTGTGCGAAAAGGATGCCTTGCAGTAGACACAGGAGAAGGGACGCTCTCCTGTGTGGGTGCGCAAGTGGTCCTTGAGGGTACCACTCTGATAGAATGCGGCAGGACAGAGGTGACACCGAAAGGGGCGCTCTCCCGTGTGTATGCGAAGGTGCGTGGTCATGTGCCCCTTGTTCTTGCTCACATATGTGCACTGCCGGCAGGAATGCAGTTGGCCCTTTGTGGACACCAAGGAATGGTACCGCAGCTCTGAGGGTGGCAACGACGAGGAACCTGCAAATCCACAGAGATCAAACGTGAAGGTCATTGGAATCCCGTGTGACACACTTCATTAAACTGGAGCGCCGAACCAAGCAATCGAAAGCTTTGCTGCTGTTCTAAAGCGATAACCTCGACTTAACCAAATGCCAGCTTCCCGTAGTGTTCAGAATAGAGTCACCTAATATGGTGTTCGCACGACTTGAAGTTTTTCAATCTCTACACTATTTACTACGGTTAGGGCATGTGAACATTTCCTGCCAATAACTAAGGGTCCGACTTCGATGGGACTTCGGTGCTGCATTCAAACAGCCATGTTTAATGTTACGAGTACCATGGAAAACACCGCTTAAACTGATTAATAAAATTTCTTCCACGCATGCAGCCGTACGAAGCTACACCTGATGAAGAGCAGTTGATATATGAACACATGAAGCAAACCGACACTCGTGTTTGTTTTTAACGGTGACTGGTAGTGCATCATTCTTGTTCACACTTATCCCGGGCCTTACAGTGCGTTGACCTGCACATCTTCTCGAATGACTCTAGTGACGCACTAACAATGCATGCACGGCGTACACACGAAAACATTTTGAAATTACGCGACCACCAGCGGTACTGTTAGAATGAATTACGGCACACGCATAAAAGCCAAAGCTAAGCCAATAATCAACGAACACGTTCGCCGCTGTCGGTGTTGTGCGAGTCTTAACTGACAAAATTGAGGGAGGCCACTTGGTTTGTCGAGCACATGTTTAGAAAATGAAGAGGTGTGGATTCCGTATTTTGACCGTCATAACCATAAGAAACAATACGCAACAAAGTACACTTATATGAAGTTATTAGAAAAATGCGGAAAACCCGAAAAAGAGAGAAGATATGATTAGCATAGCATCGCAGTTTGTGACGAAAGGAAAAACAAGAACGCTGAGGCATTGGAGGGCGGGGGACATTTCTGTTCAATATTTACGTGTGTTGCTTCAGCGAAAGCATATGAGAACCACAAAAATCATAAATGAAACTTGTTCAGTAGATAAAGATTCCGTTCCCTACAAAACTACACAAATGAGTAAATATTCAAATTTATTGGTATACAAACCCATCATCGTGAATGAATAAATTTCGTGTATTGAAGAAATATTTAAAAGGCCATATTCACATACCGTAAATGAAAAAAGTGCTTAAAGTCTTAGAATGTTGCGATTCCTCGTCAATTAGAAGCGCTACATGTATTTTAGACGTGAAAAATTTGTACCACTAGCGCAGCAAGTGAACCAACTTATAATGAAATATATGAATCGCGTGAATGGTTAAAAAACAGAAAGAAGTGATAGTGACGCAATTTGTGATGGGAAAAAAGTAACAGGTTTGTATTAACATTTAGAAGCATAACAATGTGAAGAACATGACGTACTGCAGTGATAAAATATAATCTAGTCAACGAAATTTCTGCTGTAGAGTTGGGAACCATTGGTAATATACAGCAGTCTAACCGCAATGCGCCGCCAGAACATGTGCCCCGGAAAGATATACACAAAACCGCTTATGGTATCTGCATTGTAACACAAAAATGCGCAATGCTAAAAACTTGCAATAGCAAGACTTAGATGCCACCTAGCTTGGATCTGTGCATTGAAAATAGTGACACAATTAGTGCATGCCAAAGGCTGTAACTTATGTACTGCAATAAAATTTATAAAGTTCTTCAAAATGGCGATAGGGCGAGGCACAAAGCAAATATGCGATGTCAGATTTCTAAAATAACACATCAGTAAGAGGCACCAGTGCAGCTGGTCACATTAATAAGTCTCAAATTCATGAAGAATCGATGAGCAAAACAGCAAGTCATAAGCGTAATTAGAGTGCTGCGATGCATTTCTGACAATGTCCGAACGAGTCAGGCGACTTGGATTTTCCGCAGAAGATTTCGGCGCATCTGGAACGGAACAGAGAGCAATGTTCAAATCAGCACACCACACGACATTTTACCCTTAATGTCAACGTTACTTCGAGTTATTGAATCACTCAAATGCTTCAAATGACTGATAATGCCCGTTACATTTGTAATGAAGTAAATAATTTGAACAAGTTACGCCTACCTGCTTACGTTATTTAAGAAAAACGGAAGTATGCGGCAATTTAGCGCAGCTGCCACGAATGTGCCAACTTTCGGAAGGGCAAATCAGGGCGGCGAGTATTTGTTGTTTAGTTGCCTACAATGAATAGCCACATGAACTCGCATTGCTGTGCCTCGATTCCTTGCAGCATTTGATGATGAACAGCGTTTGAGTATTAACTATCTTCAATTTTTGAGGTGCTCATAAGAAGTATCCACCTGCATTACCAGCAATAATGAAGCACAGCGTTTCAAAGAGGACCATGACACGAGAATAGGGACGTTACAGAAACAGTACATTGGCGAACGGCACCACATCCGCGCAACAAAGGTATTCATTTGGTGCCTTTGCTTATTTCATTGCGTAAACACCAGTAATGATAACCGACAGAAACTATTAAAAGTAATTGTCAGTGCAGGTGTCGACGTAAGGTGCCGCAGAAGGTGCCCAGATTAGGAGGACTGTAATGGAAAGTGACATTTTATAAGAAGTCATTCAAACATAAAAAAAAGGCGCGAGCTTGGAAAAAACTGTTGCCACTGCGCGAGCTTGGAAAAAACTGTTGCCACTTATGTTTGAGCCACCGCAAAATACTCTCCCATAGTTGTTACCATCCATATTCATTGCTTTCCACGACAAATGGCGCGACCTCTTTCGTTTCTCAAAAACTGCAGAACAAAGCGAACTTGCAATATTGTGACATTGGGAGACAGCACTACGTGAAAAATCTAAGAAAGGGTTCGCATTTTTTTCCCCACGGAATTCTGGCTCGTAGGTATCCCGCTAACTAGATCAGGTTAGCGACCTAGCTCCTGCTAGGTCGCCCAAAGCCAGATAACAGCTAAGCTGGACGATGATTGAAAAAAGCACTCGCTTGATGGTCACGTGATATCTTGGCGGCAACTTGTCACGTAATCCCCCAAAATCACGTGACGCAAAATCGCGTGACGTGTTCCCGCCAAAATGACGTAACCTAATGTCGTGTGGTATGGTTCCACCAACATCACGTAATGTCACGATAGATTTCAGGCGAAATCACATAAAGTAATGTCACTTGGTATTCCATGATGCCTGAGAAATTACGGCTAGCTTAAATAGCTTCAGTGTTAAACGTGGCAAGACAGATTTTTTACCGGTTAGCTTGAGCAACTCCGCCGCTAAAAGAACGAATGCGTAACCAACATGTGCCGAATTGCACACTACAGCATGACACGAGAGCAACAGCATGTTCATTTAGATAAGCATGTACGCCAAAGAACAATTTCTTAAAACACATATGCGCACATAAAACCATATTTCCGGGAATAAGTGCCAGGACCAGGCTAGTGTGATGAGGCACAGCACTTTGGCGGAGCAGACGATTAAATTCGACAGGCTGGGATTGATTACGTGCTCTACAAGTCTAAGCAGTAGGGTGTTATCTGCATGTCGACCCCTGGAAACGCTGTTGTCATGCCTGGAATGGAATCTGCATCCTCGAGCAATGGGCGCGAGACGCTATTGACATCACATGGCTGTCAGCGGACGAGCTGCACGAGCTGGAAGGAACTGAAATTCGTCTAACTTGAGAATAGGGGCAGAACAATTGGAGACGACATAAATCTGTAGTGCGTTCAGAACGTGTACCAACAGCGAGACACTGAACACGTAAATGAACACAAATAGGCTTAAGGCCTCCACAGCAGAGTGCTCAAGTATATCAGTAAAGGACGTCTCACAAGTTCAGTCCGACGCTCTTTTTGACGATTCCCTGTCACCGACTGTCGTCGCAGTAGAGCTAAGGCACTGTGGCAGTGGTCGTCCTCTGCACCATGTGACGGCACCAAGGCGTGCAACCAGGACGAGGTCGTTCGAGCACTCGTCTCGTCGTTGGATTCCACTAGTAAAAGCGATGGGAGGCCACTTGCAGCAAGAGGAGTCCTCCATCACCACAATAGCCTCGTTTAGGCCTCATCCTGGTCATGGCCTAAAGGCTTTCGAGCATGTGACAATAATGAGGCAACACCCACAGTTGCTCCACACTGCCTCACAACGGGGTCCTTCCAGCGTCTCCAACACAAGTCAGGCATCGTGTAGGCCCAAGAACGGCAACAGGAGCTCCAGCAACAGCGCAGTGGTCGATAGTGTCCTCCTGCGTCTTCCAAGTCTCGAGCTTGTCTGCGGCACGGCACTCACCTTTCAGTTTGCTTGCTACTGCGAGTGAGTGTGCCAGCTCCGGCTGGCTTGCCTTCTTAGAGGCTTTCGGTCGTACTTACATTCAAAATGAAGATGAAGCTGGAACAAAGTGGATGAATACGGCAGGTAGTACAACACATTCCAACTTAAGGGAGCACAATAAACAGCGGACCCGCCAAAGAATGACGGGAACGATACTCACCTCGCCTGTGCCTTCCTCTCACTAGTCGCGCATATCACGCGCTCTTTCATATTCAATCTTCCCAATCCCTCACGCCCACGTACCATTTTCTTCTCCTGGACCATATCAGTGCAGATTATTTTGCAAAAATATTCGTCTTTGTAATTTCTTTTGATAGCGACGGTAGGCGTAGATGAGCGACTGCCGTGATAAAGCAATGGCAAGCTTGTCTGAGCAAGGCACGTAGTGAGTGGTGTTAACGAACTGCGACAACGAAAGAAGGTTCTTACAGCATAAATAAGTATACTTTGTTTGGAAGTGTGATGTCACACTTTCGAAGAAATATGCGCAGTGCCATGGACTTCAAGTTATCCAATTTCCTTTCTTCTAACAACTAAGAATACTTATCTCTCAAAGTCATCGTCGTTGAAAAGTTAACGGCTTCAACATCCGCGTGTTGCGCAGTCGCTGCCTCGAAATATACGTCGTGTCGTTTTTCTCGCTCACTGGAGGTTTGCGCTTCGCCCTCCTTATATACATGGAATCTTAGTTCGTGTGTTTTTTCCAGCTTAGTGTGCGTTCTTGTCTAAAAGGCTAATTTCTGCAGTTGAAGCCTTGTATGTGGTTGTCCGAGGAGAAATCCTTAGGTGGTGTCCTTCGCTGTTCGCTAATACAGAGCACGTTTTAGGGTCGCCACACTTCCTATGGCAGCTCCGTGGTGCACTACGTGGTCCCAATGTCTCATAATATCTGTGGCCTGGTCTGCAGAAAATTCCACGTTATTGTTCTCTAGCAGTACCTCTCGGAATCCGTGTGCTGTAAATCGGATTATAAAAGTTTCAATGGTCCTTTTATTTGAAATACGCCCACATATATTTCGGCCCACTTGAAATTTTCGTCAAATGTAAGAAAATTTTGCAGTCTCGTGAGCAAAATCCTCTATCCACGCAATATTCAGTGCAATAAGTCCTTTAATGAAATGGTGCACGCTGCGCCGTTGTTCCCAGCTGAGCGTATGTTGTACGTGTGGCATGTTTCCCATGTATCGCAAGATCGCTACTGCGCTACTGTGCGTCCCAAGACTGCTCCCGAACTTACTGCTCCACCTGCTAAACACAGTACACTTAAACAATATTCTCAGAATCGTGTACGGATAGCAGACTTACACATACGGTTCAACAGAGCGGTGTCGTAAATGTCTGGCAGGCTCCCTTGTTACGCACCGCACTCTCTTTCTCGTTCATTGATATACTTCTGGGACTTATCCTCCTAAGACCATGCTATGGTTACGAGAGACGCCGTAGTGGGGGGTCTCTGGAAACTTTGACCACCTGGGATTCCTTAACGTGCACTGACATTGTAGAGTACACGGGTCGTGCTCGCTAGACGCAACTTGTCCGCAAATCATGAGCATTCGCAATGAAAGAAGGAAATAAGCGACCACGTCACACCGACAAAAGCGACATGCAGGCGTAAGCTATTCTTTAGATGGAATTCTCAAAATTATCTACCATCCTGTCGCAAGAACTGCTGAAGATCACTTACACTGACACAAGCAAATAAGCAGTCAGGTTACATGGATAAATATTGAAGAAAAGCTGTGCCAACGTCGAAAGCGAACACCAAGACAGTGACAACCACGAGCGCTGCATTGAGCAGACTAAGAAGACACACCGAGCAGATTAACATTCAACGATGAGCTGTTAGATGGAATTATAAATTTATCTACCTTCCTTTCACCAGCATTTCAACACAGGACCACGTAATGCACATACGTGCCAGATCAAGTTTATTAAGAAAAAGGAAAGCCTTCACTTAGGCAAAATACAGTGTCAAACTCTATGGCTGGTGGATGCAGGCTCCGTTGAAGACACTTGAAAGCAACTCCCGCAATAAGAAATCAATCACTCGGTGCATGAGCCCGCATAGGAGCTGCGTGCCTCAGCGAATACTTAGGTGCTCTTTGCATTACACGTGGGTATGTGGCTAATGAGCGAGTCGTTGCTTGAAAAAGATTCGTTGCAGTGAATGCAGGAAAAACAGCTCTCCTCTTCGTGGGTGCGGACGTGGTTCTTGAGAGTGCTCTTTCGCGAAAAGGATGCGCTGCATTGGACACAGGAGAAGGGACGCTCTCCTGTGTGGGTGCGTACGTGGGTCTTAAGGTTGCATTTCTGGGAAAAGGATGCATTGCAGTGCATACAGGAGAAGGGACGCTCCCCTGTGTGGGTGCGAATGTGGCCCACGAGATGGCGCTTACGCACAAAGGATGCATTGCACTGGACACAGGAGAAGGGACGCTCTCCTGTGTGGGTGCGTACGTGCTCCTTGATGGTACCGTTCTCATGGAATGCAGCTGGACAGAGGTGGCACGGAAAGGGGCGCTCTCCCGTGTGTATGCGAAGGTGCTTGGTCATGTTTCCCTTGTGCTTGCTCACATAGGTGCACAGCCGGCAGGAATGCAGTTGGCCTTTTGTGGACACCAAGGATTCGTACGGTAGCTCTGAGGGTGGCAACGACGAGGAGCCTGCAAAGCCAGAGAGAGCACATGAGGGCCATTTGAAGAAAGCGTGACAATTTATGTGAAACTGTGCTTGTGCGCAGGTAATCGAGCACCTGTGCTGCGTATGTAAAGCGTGCAATAATGTTGTGTACCCCTCTCAAGGCCACACTGCCTCCCATGCTACTTTATTCTTCGTCCAGACATCAAGGGACTTGAATGGCTTACCCCATCATCTTTCTTAGCCATCTTGAAAAAGATTACGGAAGAGCTGCATTTGTAGATATGACGACCCCTCATGTAAAACCCCTTACCTTAGGGGCCTTTCAGGTATTATAAAAAATATTAATCTTGGATTCAATATTACGCTGCTGCAGGGCACTCGCCTGGTAGCTGTTTTGCAAGTGTTTTAATAAATGCAGGCATAGCTACTAGTATTGTTATCAGATGGCAACACCGCCTGTTAATAGGCATGCGCACGAGTTAAATGGCAGTCCGCCGGTGTACTTAGCTATTCTTACATTTAGGCTTACCACAGACAACGCTTAGCTAATGAAATAATTGCGCTGTTTTTCAGATGCAGTGCCGCAGATGAAGAGTCCTTGCCAAGGCAACGCACGAAGCACATATTGAAAAGCGTACTTGACTGGATCTTTATGTACGGATACGGTGTCGCCTTCATTACACGCGTTGTCTCGCGGCACTTATACACTTAACTTACACATGTAGCTTTTTGCATAGTTTCATCTGACCTGCTAACATTGGGCTCACAAGTAAATTCTGGAAATTGTGCGAACACCAGTGACAACGGTCGAATTTATAGTGGCACACGCATAAAGCCGATTATCGAGGATCGAACTGTGTGCTCGCATCTATCATTATGCTAACTCTTTTGGGCATCAGTTGCTTCTCTGGGCACAATTTTGCATGACGAAGAGATTTGGCTATAAGTGAACAGGCTCCTAATCTTTGAGCGTTACAATGGTGTGCCAATATTAAACAAAATGTGACAATGAAATTACCGCGAGCGATTCGGAAAATGCAACATAACATGACTAATTTGGTCGGGCCAAAATTACATCACACTGGGTGATGGTGGTTCAAACATTTACTTTAAATGTTCATACAGAGCATCTACTAAGGAGAAACATACCACGGAATTACAAAGGAAACCTATGTGCAAGATGACTGCACCAATAACTACATCTTCCAATTTAACCCACACATACACACGAAGTATCACGTTGAACAATATTATAAACTATGGATATGGATGCACAAAGTCAGAACAGGAACACAGAGCATTATGGGGCTGGATAACGCATGAGTCTACTAGACTTCTGCTGTATACTCATATCAAAAGCAATTGGCAAGACAACAATGCGAAAACAATGTGGCACTGCCAAGTTGTCGCAATAACTTGCAATACTCGGAGCACATGGCTGCCGGTGTTCTCCAGTAGCGTCATGACTTTGCGCTGAGCTGATTCGACGTGGTACCAAAAGAAAGCAGCATACTCCGTGAATCATTGTGGTTCAGTTGTGTCCCTCCGTGATCACATAGCACACTCCAGTGGCACAAGATGCCTCGGCTATGAGGAGTTCCAAGTAACGCATCTCACTAAGCACTGCACAAAAATGTTCACCTCATCGCAATGCACAGCAACGGAGGCCCCGAATGACAAGAGTGTCCATCACCACTATAGCCGGGATGAATGGGTTGGAAAGTGAGGCACAATTGCATTGCGCTGATCACTGAAACACTGCTATGAAATAAATGCACTGTTTCATTGAAAATTCCGACATAATAATGGGACCAAAACGGAAACTTCCAATTTCATATCTTTTAAAACAGCCAGTGAGAGGCTGTCACAAGTACAGCAGATACCAATAAAATAATCAAGTTCGAAAATATTAAGACCAAGAAAGCTGGTCAAACAAGCGCCGATCATTTCGAAGGAATGAGGATGCCAAGATGCATTTCTGGCGATGTCAAAAGGCGTGGCACTTGTTGGATTCTCCGTGGAAGATTTGGAACACCTGGAACAGAACAGAGGTGAGCGTTAAAATTAGTGCACGCACAGACCTCATAAGCGAATAAACTTACACTGAGATGGAATCTCCCCTAAGTAATTTAAAAGGCAAGTCAAGGAATTAATTCTTCATGACTGTTATGTTTTTGTGTTAAGCTATGAATGTGCGAAGCCAAACGGCAGTATTGTATCAATACTCCTTAGCGGTAAACGTGCGTACAGCAGATAAAAAGGACTGTAATCCGCGTCTCATGCCTTGCAGTATTATACGCATATGTGATGAATGGGAGCACGTCATCCCAGTCCTTTGTGGGTCGGACGAGACATACATTGCCAGCATGTTGGTAAGAGTCCTGTTTGTACGCTCTACAAGGCCGTTGGTTGAGGATGGTAAGGTGTTGAATGCCGGAATTTCGAGCTGCAGAGACGAAGTAATTCTTCAAACGGCGTCCGCAACAAATTGGACGACCACGATCACTAATTATTACACGGGGGGAGCCGTGCCTGAGGATAACAAACCGCAGCAAGAATGTGGAAACGCATGTAGCTGTTGAAGATGGTATGGCCGCAGTTTCTGCATAACGGGTCAGGTGGTCTACACATACGATAACCCACCGATTGTCGTTAGAAGATCGTGGAAATGGCCCCAAGAGATCAATGCCTACTTGTTCAAACGGCAGACAAGGTGGTGGCAGAGGCTGGAGAAGACCCGGCGGAGTAGTCGTAGGACGCTTATGGCGTTGGCATTTATCGCAACCGCTGACGTACTGCTTGATATATAGTGTCGCGCATTTTGGGCCAGTAAAAACGCTCCTGTGTTCGGTTCAGTGTTCTTATGAAGCCTAGATGGCCAGAGGTTGCGTCATCGTGCATGGCACTCAGTACGTCTGGTCGCAGATTCTGCGGAACCACCAGGAGAAAGCGTGCGCCTTTACCCGAATAATTCGTTTTGTAAAGGAGGCCATCTCGTACACAAAATCGACCGGTGGCTTGAGGACGCAGCGCAGCAGTAAAAGGGGCTCCAGGCTAACATCACTGGCTTGTTCATCCCTAAATCTCGTGGCGTCCGGGAATGTGGCCGAAATAGAAGCAAAACAGTCATCGAAGTTGTCTTCGTCACACTCCGTAGTCGGTAGAGGAAGGCGGGAAAGGCAGTCGGCATCTGCGTGGCGACGACCGGACTTGTAAGAGATGACAAAGTCGTACTCCTGAAGTCAGAGAGCCCAACGTGCCAGTCGACCACTCGGATCACGGAGGTTCACCAACCAGCATAGAGCGTGATGGTCCGTAACTATAGTGAACGGGCGCCCGTAGACGTAGGACCGAAACTTGTGAACCGCGAAAACTGCTGCCAAGCATTCTTGTTCCGTGACGGTGTAATTGCGTTCCGCCTTACTCTGAGATCGACTGGCATAAGCCACAACGTGCTCAGATCCGTGATGACGCTGTACTAGCACAGCTCCGATGCCAATTCCACTGGCATCAGCGTGCACTTCTGTAGGCGAGGAAGCATCGAAGTGGCGTAATATAGGTCCCGATGTCAGTTGAAACTTTAGTTGGCGGAACGCCTCGTCGCAAGCCGACGTCCAGTTGAAAGGAACATCCTTATGGAGAAGGCAGGTCAGGGGGTACACCACATCGGCGAATCTTGGTACGAAGCGACGAAAATACGAGCATAAACCCAAGAAACTCCGCAGCTCCCGCAGTGACTTCGGTGGTTCGAAGGAACTTGCTGCTTCAATCTTCCGTGGATCGGGCCTCACACCATTTCTGTCGACTAGATGTCCAAGTACCAACGTTTCAGTCTCTCCAAAGCGACATTTCTTGGAGTTCAGTAACAGACCGGCTTTCTCGACAGAATCAAGGACGAGGCTAAGACGTCGGTTATGTTCATCCAAAGTGCTTCCAAAAATCACAACATCATCCAGATAGCATAAGCAAATTTCCCATTTCATTCCACGGAGGATGGTGTCCATAAATCGTTCAAACGTCGCCGGCGCATTACAAAGACCAAAGGGCATGACGTTGAACTCATAGAGACCATCAGGTGTCACGAAGGCTGTTTTCTCTTTGTCGTCTGGGTGCATTGATATCTGCCAATAACCTGATCTCAAATCCAGTGAGGTGAAGTAAGCGGCAGAATGGAGGCAGTCGATAACATCATCGATCCGAGGAAGCGGATACACATCCTTTTTGGTGACAGCGTTTAGTTTTCTGTAATCGACACAGAACCGCCATGATCCATCCTTTTTCTTCACTAGGATCACTGGTGCTGCCCACGGACTTGAGGACTCCTGAATGACGCCTTTCTGCAGCATGTCCTTGACCTGTTCAGCGATAACGGTTCTCTCTGCTGAAGACACACGGTAAGGCTTTTGTCGAATGGGGTGTGCCGAGCCGGTGTCAATGCGGTGGTGAGCACGAGAACGAGGAAGTGAAGCCTGCTTGTCGCCTTGTACGAAATCGAACACAGACACATGCGCCAGAAGAACTCGCGCAAGAGCTTGGCGCTCATCTGAGGGAAGAGACTTGTTTATCATTCGTAGGACGTGCTCTTCAGCACAGATGGGTTGGCGTTGCTATGAAATAAATGCACTGTTTCATTGAAAATTCCGACATAATAATGGGACCAAAACGGAAACTTCCAATTTCATATCTTTTAAAACAGCCAGTGAGAGGCTGTCACAAGTACAGCAGATACCAATAAAATAATCAAGTTCGAAATATTAAGACCAAGAAAGCTGGTCAAACAAGCGCCGATCATTTCGAAGGAATGAGGATGCCAAGATGCATTTCTGGCGATGTCAAAAGGCGTGGCACTTGTTGGATTCTCCGTGGAAGATTTGGAACACCTGGAACAGAACAGAGGTGAGCGTTAAAATTAGTGCACGCACAGACCTCATAAGCGAATAAACTTACACTGAGATGGAATCTCCCCTAAGTAATTTAAAAGGCAAGTCAAGGAATTGATTCTTCATGACTTATGTTTTTGTGTTAAGCTATGAATGTGCATTTTTATGTGCTGTAAAATGTATATTATATATTTTGTAAAGAGAGAATGCCGCGTGTGCATAACTAACACACACACACACACACACACACACACACACACACACACACACACACACACACACACACACACACACACACACACACACACACACACACACACACACACACACACACACACACACACACACACACACACACACAATGTGCGTATTTTTGTGCCTCTCCTCGTCGTCCGAGTGGACGGTGCGCTTTTACGTTTTTCTCAATCGCGTAATAAGCTTCCAGCAATTCGCGTGCTTTCGCTAGCGAGTCCAGGCTTTTACCTAGCGGAGGCGTGTCTTCAGACTGCAGTTCGTAGCCCCATGAAATTCACGACAGAAGTGCAAGCGCGAACCAGACCCATTCTTTCCGCTTAATCGGTCATTGGCGCAAAGATCTGTTTGGCCGATATGTACAGTCGTTCGCGACGCAGATGCTTCTCGCAAACAGTGCATGCGAGTGGCACATCGCACTAAAATAGATCGCTTGCTTCTTCGCACACGCAGGCTCCATATAGCCAGGCATTCACCGACCCCCCAGCCTCCCCTCTCTCCTCTCCTTTCCCCAAGTGGATCTACACTCTCCCTCAAAACTTATACCAGCTAACCAATAACTTCGTAGCGTATAGAAGCCGGCTATCCTCGGCACTTAAGCAGAGGCCTTTATCTTGCAGAAGATATAGAACAGCGTCATGCAATGGTCATAAACAGGCTGATTATTACTATTATTCTCCTGATGATTCAATGTCTTTTGAGTATAAGAGATTTACGCTTTAATATCCTATCTAATCACGGAACTTACCTGTAACCATTCACATTTGGTAAATTTCATTTTTCCTGATTCAATGGTGTTGTCAAAGTCGGCCTTGAAAGTGAATCGAAAATGGTGCGTAAGGAACAAAAGTGTTCCTCTCTATTCATGCCGCTAAAAAGAAAAAAAGCATTTTATGTGTAATTTTCCTAGTTATAGAGGACCTTGAAGAGTGCTTCGGTGGCGGCGACGTGATATTCAGCTGCGTAGTTCTAACTATATATACCTCCTAGGTATCGTTGGCATCCTTTCGTGTTCTCGAAGATGAAAGTGGCGAGCGACCTTGCTATATGAACGTGAGTGAAATCGCAATAGTGTCCCGTCGTCGGGCACACGGGTCGTGCTTTCTGTTGACGTTTTATATGAAAGGGAATCCGGTTCGCGAGAGCATTTTCGTGTATTATACGCGACCTCGTGGTGCGAGTATAAATGGATCAAGCGTCGAGAAAATGCCTTCAGACGTCGTAGAATACGTCAAGAGAGCTGTGTGCTTGGATATATTATACGTTAATCATACCGCTGTTATTTCAGAAAATTGGATGGACGAGAAAGGAATCTGGGAGCGCAAATAGCAACTACGGCAACCTGGGAGTTTTCATGAGCGATGGCTCTAGGAAGTTTTCGCATAGCAGTCGTTCAGCTGGCTGTGCGAAGGAATGCGGTAGAAAATCTCGCTAGGAGCGGCCAGCATGTCAAGAAGGCGGCGGCTAGGGGCGCCAAGCTTGTGTGTCTGCCAGAATTCTTCGGCTTTCCGTGCGCCGTCGAGAATTTCGAGAAGTACGCCGAACCGATCCCGGGAGTGACCAGCAAATTTCTGTCGGACACCGCAAACGAGAACAGCGTCTATCTCGTCGGCGGCACAATGGCGGAGCGCGTCGGCGACTAGACTCTACAACACCTGCCTCGTCTACGGACCCGATGGACGACTCGTCTCCAAGTACCGCAAGTTGCACCAGTTCGACGTTGACATTCCCGGCAAGATGACAGTCAACGAATCGGACTACTTCGCGGCCGGGGACAGCTTGGCGACCTTCGACACGCCCCACTGCAAAGTGGGCCTCGGGATCTGCTACGATCTGTGCTTCGCCGAAATGGCAGCCCTGTACGCCAAGCGGGGCTGCAGGCTTCTGCTGTTTCCCGGCGCTTTCAACATAATGACCGGCCCGGTCGATTGGAAGTTGCTTCAGCGTGCCAGGGCTGTCGACAATCAAGTGTACGTCGCCTCAGCTTCCCCGGCCACGGACGAAGGCGCCTGCTACGTGTCGTGGGGCCACAGCATGTTGGTTGACCCTATGGGCAATGTTGTCGCGTCGGCTGGGTCTGGAGAAGAGCTGGTCGAGGGTGACGTCGACCTAGACCTCTTGGAATGCGTGAGGAACCAGATGCCCGTTGTCAAACAGAAAAGGGACGATATCTACGACCTGCGTGACTGTGGGAAGTCTTACGAGTGGATATCGCGTCACGTTGCCAGTGAGACAGCGCGAGCCTCAGTGTGGCGTTCCAAAGCATTTCCGTTGATCTTATGGCCATTCAGCCGTCTTGCTCTTGGGCTGTGGTAACGGCAAGCCGACGTGCGCGTCTCTTTGTTTAACCTTCGCGTCTGCTGAAAGAGCTCGCTTCGCATATCTCTTTATAAGGCTTCTGTTGAAATGGGAAGCGCAGAATTACTGCTGGAGGACCAGCATGCGTTACCGGGCTAAAATTTGTAGGAATCGCTCGAGTCATGGGTGTAGCTGTTTTGTTATTTTGTGTTAAAAAAGAGATCGCACATGATAATTAACAAAAAGACCGTGTGGCGGAAGCCCAGGGACAAAGGCCCGGGAGAAAGGATATTGATTAATGCTAAGATCAATTGCTGTGACATTCACACTAAGGCTGATGTTATTGAAAGCGTGAGCGAAGTGCAGAATAAGACAGACAGTCCCCGAAGACACGAATAAAGCATAAATCATATCAATCAATTGAACAAACCTTTGACACAACCTTACTAGGGAGGTATCAGATGGCAATGTAATTAATCATGGTTATAGCTTTGTAATTGCAAAGTTTCAATTTCACAAACAAACTGCATGCGTCTACTTATACTGAAGAGAAAAGCTAAAGCGGACAACAGAAACTCCAGCACATGAGTTTAGTCGAAACTATACAGGAGATTATCAACGGTAGTTGAACGCAGTGGCCGCGGATGTGCGAACTTTCGGACAACCTTGCCACCGTGGTTACTTTTTGTTGCCGCCTTTTAGTGCTTTGCGATAAACAAGTATTTTAACTGGCACCGGTATGCTACAATAACGATTCCCACGTGGGATATTCGTCTTAGGAAATCAACCACAGACAAAACTACAGACAACTTTCATTCTCGTGCCACATGTCGAAAATGCCCCCTTGGATCACTTGCTAATGAAGTGCATGCATTTCAAACAATGTCATGATGCAAGAAGGAAGCCACTGAGGGCACCATATCCGCTTAACACAGCTTCTCGTTCCTGCTGAGACATCCATAACTGCAGACTGCTGATCCTAAGGTCGTGCGATCGATTCACGGCTGCATTTCGATGGAAGCGAAATGTCGAGGCCCGTGTGCTGTGCAATATCAGTGCAAGTTAAAGAACCCAGAGGGGTCGAAATTTCCGGAGACCTCCACTACGGCGTCTCCCGTAATCGTAGCTGGTTTTGGGACATAAAAACCCCACAATTCATAAGTGCAGACCATTCGCAACTGTAACAGCAGCGATGGATTCTTTACGTGTCAAAACGACGCTATGATCATGTGGCAAGGCGGAGGCAAGGCGCTATGATCATGTGGCAAGGCACTACTCCCTGTAGTGGAGTAGCCTTGACTACCTGGGGTTCTGTGACGTGCACTGAAAACGAAGTACACACAGCCATCGAAAAGCGGCCGCAGTGGCAGGGATTCGAACCCGCGAGCTAGGGATGTCATAACTGCAGCCAGCTATGTCTGGAAGCAGTGCCATATGGGCGCGTGTTTTATGTAAGCTGTAGCATGGTATGAGCAAATATTCATTCTAGAAATTCACAGCTACGTTTGTCAAACTATAACCTGATGAATTCAATGAAACGTCTTCAATTACGCAACACTTATTTCAGGATGCTGGATCACATTTCTCTTCCGGACTGTGAGAGCTACCACTGGCCAATTTCCATGTGCAGTTGCCGGAGGTGCCGTGGGGTGGTTCACGTACCGTGGCAATGGTCACAACCTTGTTAATAGCAAGCGCGAATACTTTCAAAGACAAAGACCAACGTATTCACTTCCTTTCGTTTTGACCGACGCAGAGTGAACACGTTCGGAGGGTAGTGTTTCCCCCAAACTTGACGCTGTATCTCCTCTAACAACAAACGGATGTGAACAAATTTTGCGGCAGGCGATTCGTAGAATTCCACGGAATAGTATTGCAAGACCGTCTTAACGCTTACTCGTATCCGCTAACAAGACAGGATTAGGATTGTCGTTCCTCTTGCAGAGTATACGAACCACATGCCATTTAAGCATGCGTAGGTGTGATTACCACACGAGGCATAAAGAAGGACTGCGCGCGCATAATACATACTGAAATACACCTCGAAAGATCACACCAGCGTAATGACAACGCCCCATTCAGAGAAGCGCAATACGCTCCGAGAAGGGCAGTCCCCTGTCTTGCTGGCACCTCACTAGTTAGCGTCAAGTCTATGATTGCTAAAATTTTGCATGGCAAAAACACAATGCAATAGGCCATACCCACAGTTCTGGGGAACACCAGCTTAATTGAGGCCCCCTGGTGCTGAGTGAACTGCGTTCAAATATAAGAAACGTCTGTAAATCCATTCGATACACTGGACCTAGGGACGCCAATCGAGCTCTTATACTTGAGGTTATGGGTGTTGCGCTTTGCTCGCTGCGATAAAACGGTTCTTAGCTGGTCACGCATGTCGGCGTGTGGTCAGGCGGCTACTAAGGGCAAAGTTCCCTACCTCGCGCGGCACAAATTTGGTCTTACTAGTAGAAGCTTGAATAACGCGATAAGTACTTGTACCGAAAACGAAAAACGCTAAACGTATGATCGAACACAACGATCTTTTGTAGCAATGTTCAAGGAAATGGCAAAAAGACGCCTCACAAGTTAAGTCCGTTGCTTTCTTTGATCGATGGAAGACTGCCTGTCGGGTCGCGCTGACTCTCATCGTAGGCGAGCCATGAAACGGTGGTACTCGTCTAGTGGGGATGGCGACCAGGCGCCGCTGTGTGACCGAGCCGCGCTCCTTTGAGCAAGGGAAACCCGTAGACCATCTCAAGCAGGAGGCGTTGTCACCACAACGGTCTCCCTTAGGACCAGTCTTGGTTATCACCTGAAACCACTCGAGCAGTTGCCGTCGGGCAGGCGACACCCATGCATGCTGTACACGCCGTCAAAGCAGGGGCCTCTCAGCGTCAGCACCATTAAACGGGCAGCGCTTCGATATCTATAGTACGCCCAGAATCTGCGATGGGAGCACGAGGAGCGGCGCACGGGGCCGTCACGCGCTCTATCTTCCGACTTTCCTAACCACTTTTCTGATCCTGCTGGTACTGAGCGTGCTACTGCTCCTTTTCTCACCTTTTACCAGCGAAGCCGCTTAAGTGAGTCGTAAAATCTGTGTCATGCCAGCGTCAACAGCGAAACAGTTTCAGGTAGCTGTAATTTGTCACGCATCATGCAATACCACGTGACATTGCATCACGTGGTTTGGGCAAGAACATGCCACGTGTTGTGTCGTTCTGTGATGTTGCCTGAAAGAATGTCGCGTGACGTTTGGTTGCCTGATTTTGGCGGGAACATGCAACATGGCATTGCGTTACGTGATTTAGGCGGTCAAGTTACGTGACATTGCGTTAAGTAATTTTCGGTGATCACGTGACATGTTCCTCCAAAATCACCTAACGCAACGTCACGTGACGCATTTCCGCCATAACGCCTAAATAGAATGTCATGTGACATGTTCCCGCCAAAATATCACATGGCTAGTCAAGTGACTTGTTTCAGAAAACTATCGGCTAGCTTCGCTGCCACCTGGCCTCGCGGAACCTAGCGGAAGCTACGTGCATCTTTTTTCCGGTTTCTCCGTCTTCA
Organism: Hyalomma asiaticum; assembly: GCA_013339685.2. Classification (NCBI taxonomy): domain Eukaryota; kingdom Metazoa; phylum Arthropoda; class Arachnida; order Ixodida; family Ixodidae; genus Hyalomma; species Hyalomma asiaticum. Next base: position 41,724,120 of record CM023489.1, on the reverse strand, counting down.
CTTTTAACACACGGCTGAAGTCCTCAGCAAGTCCTGAAGTGTGCAGACAGATTACCAGGACAAATCCACTGCACGTGCTGTGTTACAGCACCCAACTTTGTGAAGTCGTCCTCTGGTAGCAGCGTACCTACAGATAAGTTGGAGGCTAGGCAAGTTGCGACGAGTCATTTCTAGCTTAAACAGCACGATTAACAAGACAAGTAAAAGAACGACACGAACAGCAATGCTGCTAGTGTTTTTCAAGTTCGAACTGTTATAAACTCGGCTGCTTTTACCTTCACCCTAATCTAAATCCCGATATATCATTTCGCTCTTTCACTTTCAGTCGTCACGCTGTAAGGCTGAGATACGTTTGCGGAGAATACTATAGAAAAGTTTGCGAAGTCCACGCAGCGGTTTCATTGACATCTACGATCAACGCAGGTGAAATTGTCATAATCGGGAAATGTGAGCACAAGGAAACACGACTTGTAGTCAAGGATAACAACGATTGCACATGACCACAGAACATTACTTTTTTGTGTGTGTATGAGATAACGTACATTTTATATACACGTGTGGTGTTACACTTTCGAGGACATATGTGCACTCTGACACGTGCTGCCCATTATCCCATTTGCTTCCCAACAACAAAGCCCCGCCACGGTGGCCTAGTGTCTATGGCACTCGGCTGCTGATCCGAAGGCCGAAGAATCAAATCCCGGCCGCGGCGGCTGCACTTAGATGGGGGAAATGTTGATGTCCATGTGCTGTGTGATATCGATGCCCGTTAAAGAACCTCAGGTGCGCGGTTTATTTTCTAGAGCCCTCCACTATACGGCGTCTCATAATCATATCGTGGTTTTGGGACGTAATAACAAATTGCAATGTTCACTTTTCGAAGACATCAAGCTGAAAACTATAGCAGGGTGGGGTGTTAGTCCTCCGCCCGTGCTAAATTGCCTAGTGCTTTCTTCTTGCTGCTGCCAACGCTGGTTTAGCCTTTATTTACGCTAAATAGCATCTTGTGGCCGGTGTACCCTACACACTGCAAGCTCTCGAGCGCGAAGTTAAAAGCTCGAAGGTTTTCATTCAAAATGGCAAGTCTAACGATTTGTCTTCACACTCAAAGAACATTCTACAAAGGGGGTCCACAAGCGAACGCGAGATGTCATTTCGGTAATAAGTCTCATGAAGTTCGACTGGCCTAAGCCGTAGGACGACGTACGTATTAACATTCGCTCTAATCGGTTTCTCGCTGCCAGAGGACCTGTGGATATAACGAGCAGATTTTGTCTCGAAAAGCGTCGTTGCGTGTTGGTTTACAACCAACGGTTAGCTCTCTTTAATAGCCGATATCGTAGTCACAGTTGCACATTTCTTCAATAATAATGACTAAATATTTTGTACATTTGCTATTGGTGATGGTGAATCGTGTTTGTTTCTAGTACAGCGGCAATGAAAAGGTACAGCAATGCGAAAGTACGGGACGAAGTTCCTCTCGATCCATTCTCGCTTCGTCCTCCCGTATGTCCAATCTCAGCTAGCACGTTGCTCTCCGCCGTTTTCAAACGGTGCCTATTACGCGAATAACTCAGAGGACCGCTTGTAGTTAGGTTTAGACAACGTGTGTCAGCTTCGTTTCGCAAAAATGGTGACAATCTCGAGTGAATCTCAAGACTGCACACCTAACGTCGCTGAAGGGGTCGAGGATAACGTCAAAACAAAACCAGTTTTTTTAAAGATGGTTGAGCACGAAGATTTCTCGCCATGCAAAATAAATGAAATTCATAGTCCGAAAGCCATGCAACGAACCTAAGAAATGCCGAGCGACCCGATGCAATGCATGCCAAGAGATTGCTCGTTTACGACTGGGTTTTAGATGCGAAGCAGCTTATGGTCGGGGCTGTCACTCCCTCCTTCCATCCATCTGCCGTGTGGCGTCCACACCCGCACGACGCATCCTCCTCCCCCTCCTCTCCTTGTCTCATCTCTTCTCCGAACGGCGCGAGTTGACTATGGAAACGCTCTTTCTTTGATGAACGCTTTACCAGCTCGCAAGGAACGAGAACACGCCTTCGCCCGCGAGAGAGAACGCTGACGCAGGCACTGCTAGTGTCAAACCGGTGCAAACGCGGTGTGCACCTCCCGTGCTACTTCGCATCGCCTCATGGTCCCCTTTAGCGGGAGATGGTGCAATTTTTTAAAAGTTAAAGTTAAGTGAGCATACACATCGTTAAGTAGTGTAGCCTTTATTTTAGATGATGTAGTCATTGATTACACGCACACGTTCTTTCGCACAAGACTGTACACTTGCACAGGATTGATTGTGTTCACTGCAGTAGACGGTAACGACCTCTGCCATCGTAAGGGATTACAGCCTGGTTCCAAACGCACACTAGACCAATGCATGCTGGGTCGTGGGTCTCTGTAGCATCTCGAGTTTGAAAAAAAGAGCAGTGTGGCACGAAACTCGATCTCGCTCCACTTGCCGTGCTCTTTCGCCACATCGATGTTAAAGGGCCCCGTACACGAAGATATACAGCTCGTCCGGGTAGCGTGGCGTTGTACTTCCTATTGTTTTTGTCTGCACAAGCACGAATGCGATATGTAGTGTTCTATGTATGTAGTGCGCCATCGTTCTAGTCCCTGCATAGAGTTCCAATGTGTGCAAGTTGGCGTTCGTGCAGCGTTCGTGCGTTTTCGGTGTTCGCTGACGAATCAGAAGCTTCGCTTTAATAAATAGGTGTAGTGGGCCAAGAACTACTGTCACAGAGACATCTCCGCAGCCACGCAAAGCCGCCTTTTGCAAACAAGCGGAGCGGACCTGGTAGGCTTCGTCAGGGGCTTTGAACATTCACTGAGATGCCAGCGCTCGGAGGCTGGCGATTACGAAGGATGAAGCAGAGGGCTTTGGTCAGAGACGAGACTTGCAGAACGCATATTTAATAGGTGCAATCGGCCATGAATGACCACATCGTGGAAGAAGACAGAGTTGGTCATGTTCATAGTGATATATGGCCGATGACGTTTACCGATCTCTCATGGACAGAAGAGTGAGAAATGTGTGGAGTGATGTGATCAATAAACTCTGAGAATCTCAATGGCTGAGGGACCCCAAAACCTATCGATGCACTATAGAAGCTGGTTTCTAGCATAAAATCATACCTTTGTGTACCTTAAGGTGTTGAAGTATCTAGTCGTTATGTTCAGTGAACGTCGTACGTGCGCTATACCTATGATGTTCATGCATTCTGTCTGCTGACTCTTGGCCAATGTATCAGGTGTTGACGAACACAGGAGAGAAAATGGCCCACGTGACTGACCAGCATTGTCCCCTACTCCATCGCCATTACTTGAAGTAAGGTGCCCGCAGGGAGAATGACTGACAGTGTCTAGTATGAAATAGCAGCTGTCAGCGAAATGGGAAATTTTCGTCCAGTGAATTAAATAACACTGTCACGATGTCAACGCAAAGAACTTTGCGTCCAGTTCATCAGCGGAATAAGCAGAAATGACCAGCCACGCAATCGGTTATGATAATGAGCGCTGCATTGAGCAGACCAGCAGATGACACTTAGCAGGCTAACGTGCAAGGATAACCTGTTAGATTGAATTGTTAAATTTATCAACCTTCCTATCCTCAGCAGTGCAGCACAGCACTACGTAATGCACATTAAAGTTAAATCGCCCCGCCACGGTGGTCTAGTGGCTAAGGTACTCGGCTGCTGATCCGAGGGTCGCGGGATCGAATCCCGGCCGCGGCGGCTGCATTTCGATGGAGGCGAAATGTTGAGGCCCGTGTGCTGTGCGATGTCAGTGCACGTTAAAGAACCTCAGGTGGTCGAAATTTCCGGAGACCTCCACTACGGCGTCTCTCATAATCAGAGCTGGTTTTGGGACGTTAAACCCCACAAAACAACAAAGTTAAATCAAAACTCCTACGTTATGGCATATGTGTCAGGCCACTGGAAAGTAAGAAATAAAAATTAAAGAAACATAAAATTGACAAGCCTCTACTTAGGTAAAACAATAGTGAAGCTTGCTTTAGTGGTTCTAGGCTAGCGAAGCTGAAGGGCACTTGGCTGGTCCGGGTCCGTCTCCGACACAGCTGTATTTCGTCGTGGTCCGAGGCTTCGACAAACACCTTGCAGAGCGCGGCGGGGCCCATCGGACGCTTCTCAAAGTTCCGCACCGAGCTCAGCTTAAGGACGTGTCCATCAGACCACATCGCACACGTGGCCTCGGCTTGACGGCGTCCCTCCACTTTGCTGTAGCATTGCTATGCACAAACACATAGCCTTGCGAGACGCTGTACACAGGACAAATCGACGCACACTGTCTTCAGCTGCTTGCACGTGCAACACGTGTGCCAGGCATCCGTAGTTTTTCCACTGTAATAGTGGGTTGTGGGCATGGCCAGCTAGGTAGAACTGGCCTGGGGGCGCAAGAAAACCGCGCGTGCCAACGCCGCACATTGGGCATTGCATTATAGAATTGCACACGCACTCTTGCGCACCTAAACTAATGATGATTAGAACAAGAAATTCTTCGCATTAAATAGTAAAATTCATCAGATCCCATGCATTGCGGGAATCGGAGTCATGCGAAACAGTCACCGAGGAAATTCCCCATGAGAAATTGTAATGGCATTCGCCGAAGTCTCACGAGCAGGATTAACGTCTTTCTGCAGACCACATCAGTGGTCGTATGCCCAACTTAACCAGGAACGTCGACAACAGCGTGATGACCCGAGAGGTCCGGCGTGACATTGACACTCACGTTTCTGCAAGGCTCAGGCCTTTGTTTGGTGGAAGTAAAATTCACACAACAGTGCACTCATATTAATACCCTAAGCGTTGTTCGTTGAATTAATTCTTTCGGGATCGAGGAAATTTTGACAAAGGCATGACATTTGATAGAAAAACAATTTTTTTTACATTGCTCTGATAGCCCTGACGACAAATTACAACCGCAATTCACATTCCACGAGAAAACCATCACAACTGCCGGTGTGGCAGGTTTATGTACCATATACGCTGAATGGGAGGTGGCTGCGCATGACACATCGGTGGAATAGGTTCGATGCCCCTCGACTGCATGGCGGGTGGCGACGTGTCTGTGTGCTTGTTATATTTATATTGCCACGTGGTAGCGACGCACGCAGAACCCAAGCGATGTCAGGCGAGCTGTTTATTGGGCGAACTTGTGCCCAGCAAAACAAAGCCAGTGATAATGCACAGCAATAGCGGCGTGAACAGTCGTCGGAAAGACCGACAAACGCCGCAATGCGTCGGCTTATATATACACATCATAACGCATTATCTCTAGAATTCCAGAAGTCACTCAAATGTGCGCATAAGCATGCAAAGTTTCAAGTATGGTCGACACCCTAGCAAAAATTCTAATAGAGAAACTAATAGCCTATGAGGTTATTGTCACCAATAGAATTTATTAGTATTAGGCTAATAGCTTGTACAAGACTTATAGAAAAACATAATACGATTGTTCTAGTAACCTAGACCACATTATAAAATTTTAACTCCCTTAAGGGTGTAAATGACCTATCCCATGGGCATGGAGTAAGCTCATGGGCGACACCCTTTTTGTGTGTAGAGCAAAAATGGAGGATGCATGTGCTTTGCAATCGCACTGTGAGTGACACAGCATTTGATTTTAGCTGCATTTATGATCACACATTACACACTAACAAGACCCCGTGGGAGCATCACACATGCAAATATACACTCGACCATTTCAAACCAATATATAGAACAGAGAACGTTCGCGTTATTTCACATCTGTACACAGACTGTCCCGTATATATACTCCAGATTCCTGACCTGCTATGTAGTGCCAGTGGGGAAATTACTGTTATGCGCAATTACAAAATAAGGATACACAGGACATCTGCCAATCAAGGGTAGGCTAACTGGTAGCTGTGCAGCACACATCTTTTAATCTAAACCCACCAAATATTCACTGCCAAATTGCCAAGAAATCATATATCTCTAGGTTCCTCATTTACACCCTTAAGGGTGTAAATTTTTTACTGTGTAAACTAATACAAACTAATAAAGCCATTTAAAGAATTATTGAGTTGCAAATTTTGTTTTAAGTTATATAAAGCCCTAGCAACCTTGCTTGAGAAAAGATCCATTAGACAAATTTCGAAAAGTCTTATAGAGCATATTGGCATAAACTAGCAAGGCTAATAGAATGATGTATTAGACTAATACAAACGCCTATAAGACAAGTAAATATTCCTATAAGACTAATACAATACTAATAAGACTAATAGAAAAACCTATTAGACTAATACAAATCTCTATTAGAATTTTTGCTAGGGCACGTACGGTTCCCGAAGTGACATGCAAGATAAAAGTGGCCTGCGTTGCACGTAACAAAGTGATAACGGCGCCTGCCACAATCAAAGCAAGCGCGCGATTCACAGGAAGGCGATAACGGCACTTCTCTATAAAACAAACGAAAACAAGTGCACGTACGTGTCAATATCGCAAGCTGCTGCAAACGGTGTGGCTTTGTGTTTTCTAATTATAGGCCAAATGTCAGTTTTAGTTGGTCCTTGATGGACATAGGCTCCATAAAATTCGAACACCTGCGGCGCGTTCCCGGCTACCACAGGCCACGCTCTAGGGGAATGAGGCCCACATGATTGCATTATCGTTAATCGTGACGTACACGACGAGTGTGTCGTGTTCTTCATGTAAAGGTGAGATATTTATGTTCCTCATACATTTATACCCTACTTCCCAAATACTGGAGCATACCAGATGAACGAGACGACCAGGAGAGCATCAAGACATAGGCGGCTAGATAAGAAATAATTCGGATTTATTGCGGTGTCGAATTCCATGGCTGGTTGATGTAGCCTCTATTCAAGGCACATGAAAGAAGCCTCCACAAAAGAAACCCATCGTTTAATGTGCCCAGCATAGGAGCTGCGTTCCCCTGGCTATTAGGTGCTCTTCTTGGCATCACAGGTGAACATATGGCGCATGAGAGTGCCTTTTCTTGAAAATGAAGCGTTGCAGTGAAGGCAGGAAAAACGAGGCTCCTCTTTGTGGGTGCGAATGTGGTTCCACAGGGTGCTTTTTTGCGAAAAAGATGCCTTGCAGTGCTCACAGGCGAAGGGACGCTCTCCTGTGTGGATGCGAATGTGGTTCTTGAGGATGGATTTTTTAAAAAAGGATGCATTGCAGTGCACGCAGGAATAAGGCCGCTCTCCTGTGTGGGTGCGCAAGTGGTCCTTGAAGGTGCTTCGTTTCGAAAAGGATGCCTTGCAGTGGACACAGGAGAAGGGACGCTCTGCTGTGTGGATGCGAATGTGGTTTTTGAGGGTGCTTTTGTGCCCAAAAGATGCATTGCAGTGGAGACAGGAGAAGGGACGCTCTCCTGTGTGGGTGCGCAAGTGGTCCTTGAGTGTACCACTCTGATGGAATGCAGCTGGACACAGGTGACACCGAAAGGGGCGCTCTCCCGTGTGCATTCGAAGGTGCCTGGTCATGTTTCCCTTGTTCTTGGTCACATATGTGCACTGCCGGCAGGAATGCAGTTGACCCTGTGAGGACACCAAGGGCCAGTACTGTAGCTCTGAGGGTGGCAATGACGAAGAGCCTGCAGAGCCATAGAGACCAAACGTGAATGTCACTGGAAAGATGTGTGACGCACTACATCAAACTGGAGTACTGAACCAAGCAATCGAAATCTTCGCTGCACTTCTAAAGGGATAACCTTGGCTTAACCAAATGGTGGGTTCCCATAGTGTTTGTTCACAGTGGCGTCACCTAATATGGTCTTTGCACGGCTTCATCAATCTGTAGAATATCTACTACGGTTAATGGATGCAAACATTTCCTGCCAACAACTGAGGGCACGACTTTGATAAGACTGCGGTGCTGTAGTTAAGCAGCTTTCTTTAATGTCACGGGTGCCAATGAAAACACCAATCAAATTGACTATTAAACTTTCTTCCCCGCATGTATCCATACGATACGACACATGACACATCAACTCATGAAGCATATCGGTACTCGTATTGGTCTGTTTATCATGGCGACTGCTAGAGCATCACCCTGGTTCACACTTGATATCCCGGGCCTTATAGTGCCTGCACACATGCAGCTTCTCAAATGTTTCCAAATCACCTACTAACACTGCATGCATGCTTCGTACATCCAAGCAAATTTTGGTAATTACCTGATCACCCGTGGTAGCAGTAGAATGAATTATGGCACACGCATGAAACCCGTAGCCGAGCCGATTATGCAATGAACATGTTTGCCGCTGTCAGTGTTATGCAAGTATTAACTGACAAAACTGCAGGAGGCAGCTTGGTGCGTTGAGGACTTGTTTACAAAATGAAGAGGTGTGGGTTCCGTATATTTTACCTTCATAACACGAAAGAATACCCAACAAAACACAAGTATATGAAGTTATTAGAAAAAAGTGGAATGCCTGAAAAAGAAATAAGGTTTATGATTAGAATGGCATCATAGATTTGGTAAAAAAAAAGGCAGCGCAGGGACATTCCGAGAAAGAAAGTATTTCTTACTATCATGTAGTACCACTGTGTGCACAGTTCTATTTAATATTTATCTATATTGCTTCCACGAAAGCATGCAGACACCAGGAAATCATAAATAAAGCTTGTTCGATAGATAAAAAGACTCCGTCCACTACAAAACCACACAAATGAATTAATATTCAAATTTATCGGTATACAAAACATATCGTCGCAAATGAATAGATCGCACATATTCAGGAAATATTTAAGAGGCCATATACACACCCTAAATGAACAATGTTCTTGATGTATTAGAATGTGCGATTCCTCGCCAATTAGAAACACTACATGCATTTCAAACATGAAAGAATCGTACCACTAGCACACCAACTGAAGCAACTTACAATGCAATATATGAATCGTGTGAATGGTTAAAATAGAAGTGATAGTGACGCAATGTGCGGTGGGAAAAAGGTACAAACCAACTGCAAGTGCAATAAGGAAATCATTGCTTCACGTACAGTGACACTCTAGGCGAAAGGAAAATCTGCACACGCGTGGTGAATAACAGTTTCGTATTAACATTTAGAAGCATAACAGTATAAGGAACATGACATACTGCAGTGATAAATTATAATAACATAGTCAACAAGATTACTGCTGTAGAGCTGCGAACTATTGGTAAGATACAGCAGTTTGACAGATATGCACCGCTATACCATGTGCTGTGGTAACATATGTACGAAACCACTTCTCAGGACTACACTGTACTACAAAAATGCGCAAAGCTGAATACATGCAATTGCAAGACTTAAGTGTCACCAAGCGTGGATCAGTGAATGGGAAATAGAGGCACAATCACTGTATGCAAAGGGCTGCAAGTTATGCACTGCAATGAAATTTATAATGTTTTTCAAAATGGCGGTAGGCCGAGGCACAAAGGAAATATGCGATGTCCGATTCATAAAATAACACATCAGTAAGAGGCATCAGTGCAGATGGTTACATTAACAAGTCTTAAATTCATGAATCAACCAGCAAAAAAGCAAGTCATCTCCATGTTTAGGACGATGTCCGCACAAGGCAGGCCACTTGGATTTTCCGTAGAATATTTCGGTGGATCTGGAATGCAACAGAAAGCAATGTTCAAATCGGCACACCACACAGCATTTTACCTTCTTTTCAACATTACTTGGTGCTAATGAAACACTAAATTACTTTGAATGGCATTACTCTTGTAAACGAGTAACCAATTTAAGCTGATCTGCTTACGCTATTGAAGAAAAACGGAGGTATGTGGCAGCTTAACGTAGCTGCCGCAAATGTGCCAACTTTCGGATGAGTAAATCAGGGTGGTCAGTATTGATTTGCTTACTTTGTTTAGTGGCCTACAATGAGCAGCTGTTTCATCTGGCATTGCAGGATTTTGATGTAGCTGTACAGGGTTTGAGTATTAACTACCTTCATTCTTTGCAGTGCAGATAAAAGGCATCCTCCTGGAGCACCAGCAATAATGAAGCGCCGCATTTCAAAGAGGACCGAGAATGGCGCACCATATCCACGTACGAAAGGTGTTCTTTTAATGTCTTCGCTTGTTTCATTGCGTAAACACCAGTAATGATAACCGAGAAAAATTATTAAAAATAATTTTCAGTGAAAGTGTCTACGTAACGAGCCACAGAATGTGCACAGAAAAAGGACTCCAATAGAATATGACATTTCATAAGAAGTCATTAAACCATAGGCAAAGACGAGCCTAGAAAAAAACTTGTCCCATATTTTTGAGTCACGTCAGTATACTCTCCCATGCCGTTACCATCCACATTCAATGTTTTCCACAACTGGCGTGAAGTCTTTCGTTTCTCAAAAACTGTGGGAAGAAGTGAACTTGCAATATTGTGACATTGGGACACAACACTACATGAAAATCTAAGAAAGGGTTCGCATTTTATTCATACGTAATCATAGCTCATAGGTATCCGCTAACTAGGTCAGGGTACCATTGCTCAACATCTTGCAGGATTAAATATGTGAACCACAGCTCATTGAGATGCATTCATAGGGCGCTATTATCACCAGGGCATGAAACGTACACAGCTTCTGCTAGGCCATTTAGGGACCAGATCACAGCGAAGCTGGTGGAATTTATGCTAAAACAGGTCATTTCATGGTCACGTGATATCTTGGTGGCAACATTTCACTCAGTCTCCCAAAACCACATGATGCAATGTAGCGTGAGGTATTCCAGGCAAAATCACATAACGCAAGGTCACATCGTATTGCATGACCTGAACAAGTACAACTAGCTTGAACAGGTTCGGCGTTAAGTGGCAACACAATTTTTGTAAGGTTAGATTAGGCAGCTTCGCTGTTGAAAGAACAAATGCGTAACCATGATATGACCCGAAATACACACTGCAGCATGACGACAGCACTAGCATGTTCATTCAGACAGGCACATATGCTAAGGAAAACGATTTCGTGAAACACATTTGCACACATAAAAACGTATTTCAGGGAATAAGTGCCAGAACAACCTGGTGTAATGGGGCATGCCATTTTGGCGGATGGCCGACTAAGTTGGACAACGTGGGGTTGATTAGAAGCTGTTAATCTAACAAATAGGCTGTATTTGCCATTAAACCCCCTTGAAACGCTGTTACCACAACCGGGATTCAAATCTGCATCCTCAAGTATTGGGAGCGAGGCCCTATTCCCTCTCACGAAATAGTCATTTGGTTGTCGCGTATGCTTCCGCCTGACATCACATGGCTGTTGGCAGACAAGGTGTTCGATTTGGAATTAAAATTTGTCTTACTTCTCCAATCGGGACAACACAACTCTGCCGCACATTCATCACCTCTACCAACAGCGAGGGACACTGAACACGTAATTGAACACATATAAGCTTAAGTCCTGTGCAGGAGAGTGTTCAAGGAATTGAGGAAAGGATGTCTCACAAGTTTAGCCGGACGCTCGCTTTGACTGACGGAAGATTCCCTGTCGCCTGCGACAAGAGTCGGCGAGCTAAGGCATTGAGGCAATGGTCGTCCTCTGCACCATGCGACGGAGCCAAGGCATGTTACTGGGGCAAGATCGTGCAAGCACTCGTTGTCAGATTCCACTAACAATGGCGTCAGAGCACCTCTAGCATCAGGAGGTGTCATCATCGTGGTCATGGCCTAAAGCTGCTCGAGCATGTGACAACAGCGTCTCCAATACCAGCCAGGCAATGCTTGATCATCCTGTGAGCCCGTGTATGGCAACAGGAGCTCCAGGAACAGCGCTGTGGTCGAGCGTTTCCAGCGTCTTCCAAGTCTCGAGCTTGTCTGTGAATAGGCATGGGCCTCATCTTTCAATCTGCTTGCTACTTCGAACATGCCGGCTCACGCTTGGGTGCCTTCTTAAAGGCTTGCATTCAAAATGAAGATGAAGCTGTGAGAAACTGGATGAATACGGTAGATGCTGCGACACATTTCTATCTTCAAAGACGACATGTGGACAACAGAGCCGTGGAAGAATGACACAAATTACACTCTCCTGCCTGTCTTCCTCTCACTCGTCCCGAATATCACGCGGGCTTTCGAATTGCAGCTTCCCAATCCATTACGCCCAGTTACGATTTTCTTCTGCTGGACCTATCAGATGTCAGACAGGGCCACATTAGTGCAGATTATTTTGAAAAATATCAGTCTTTCTACTTCGTTTGATAGCGACGGTTGACTGGTGAACGCTTGTGAGCCATGAAAAGCGAAGGCACAGATACAAATCGCTTGCGTAAGCACGGCACGTGGACAGCGGTTCTAACGGATGACGACTTGCAGCCCAAACAAGTATTGCTACCAAGTGTGATGTCAACCATCCAAGAGCTCGGCGCAGTGCCATGGGATGCAAGTTATCCGATATCCTTTCATCTAGCAACTCGGAATGTTTCAAGTCCTCGTTGAAAAGTTAACAGCTTCACCATCCACGTGTTGAGTAGCCGCTGTCGGGGCCTCAATATATATATGTGGTGTCATTCTTCTTGCTCTTCGGTGGTTTGCGCTTCACCCTTCTAATATATATTCTTTCTGAGACAATGTTCAGGCCAGAGGCTCTTCCTTTTTATTGTTCTGAGACCGAACCCTGCTACTCATGCCCAAGCAGGGATCACAAGCATTTACAGGTCAGAAGATGAAGCCTATGAACAATGCTCACACTTATTCCCCGTGCGCTGAATCGACCAGCCTGGCCATGCCATAGACTGGGGAGATACGCCGAATAACAGGCTTGCGACGCGAAACATTGACAATCTCTGAACCACGGCAGCGACGGTCGGGTTAAACCCCAAGGGGAGTGATAAGTTTGCAGAGGCTGTTTGCTCATTAATTATATAGTGTCCACAAAATCGTGACTGGATCTTTTCGCACAATCCGGGAACATGAGTGGGCGTTCATGGGAGCACATGGTCACCGGGACAGACGTCACAATGAGAGCTGTCATGTCGCTCTCTGATTGTGTTGACTGGCTTCTCTCGTGAGTCGAGCAAGTTACTGACTTTTTTCAAGTCGAAAGACAAACTGTTCAGGTTTAGTTGGCGAATTGTCAGTCGGCGTGTCGAAGAATGAAACGCCGATCTTGAAAGTAGGCGAACAGCCGTAAACGAGGGAAAAAGGCAAATACCCAGTAGTGGCATTGAAAAGCAGTTTTATGAACAAACGTCACAGATGGTAACATTGTGTCATAGTTGTGATTTCTTCCGATATGCATTGATATCACATCTATGAGGGTGCAAGAGGATCACTGTTACACCATTGGCTTAAAGGGGCACTGACACCAAAATTTTTGTCTGCTGTTTTTTCACTGCAATACGTAGCTGGGGACCTGTTAGCCATAACAAGGCACATCATTTGCTCCAGCGTGCGTCAGATAATTATTTATGGCCTGTTTATTACCCACTAGTTTCAGTTTTGGTTTGGGAGTGCTCAAAAAACGACAAGGCGCCCGGTGTAACTGGCGCCATCTAGCGCTCGCAATGGAGTAGACGAGTTCGGACACGTGAGCACATATAACTGCGATGCACTTCCGCACGACAACCGCTGCGTGCTCGTTTTCTTTCGCCTGTCGCACGTCCCGCGCGTTGTTGTCGCTGTTGCTGTCATCGTTGTTGGGTGGCAACTATTTTCTTGAGGTCTGGCGTCGCCGGCAGTCTACTAACGCAGCCGCAGCGAATACGCAATGGCGGCTATGACGTCATCATTGCTAGCTGCACTGTCGGAGCTCGGCTGCCGTGGTGACGTCGCGGAAGTTGGGGGTCCCCTTCAGTCACCTTTGCTGCTGTCGATGTCGCGATGTACAGCGTCTAGCGCTCGATTGCACATGCGAACTTCAATATTCATTTAAATTACCTTCGGAGCTGTGTTCGCCATTGCGATTTGGTAGATGACACCTGTATGTCCACGAAAATCGATCTCGCAGGCTATCTTAGCAGCGAAATTTTGGTGTCAGTGCCCCTTTAAGGGTGGTATGGTGATGTCTTGTGAACTGTGCCGCAAGTTTCAAGCAATTCATCGATTAGTGCGGAAAGTTTTGCGGCGATCACTTAGCAGGACACGTCGCGCACGAAGACGCAAGACAATGGAGGTCACAACAGTACCTTGGGACAGAACAAGGGACCAAGGCGCCAGGTTGCATGCAATGACCAACACTCTGCTGTTGTGAAACCCTGAGGCAGTTTTTGCCAGCCGGTTGATCGAGTGACAGACAGACAATGTTTTTGGCATTTAAATAGCTCAAGAAAGACTATGGTCCTTAACAGTAATAACTTGGCATGGAATAGCCACTAGACCACCTTGGTGGGGTTTCCACTGTTTTACTCTTGCTGTATAACCAGGAATAGACATACACATAGAATAGACATACAGACAACCAGGAATAGACATACACAGGCAAATGTTGGAGGTCCGGAATGGCTTGCCATATAACGCAGTGCTCACATCGTTCCTCTGTTTCTTAGTATGCCTATTTCCACAAATTTCATGATTTATGTGAAAACATGGCTAGCTTTATCCTATCTGCTAGAGTGCCTAGAAGGTTTGTGAACCGGTTCTGTGCCGAGAACCGGTTCACAAGCCGTTTCAACACTTTACTTCATTGAACCGGAACTAAACCGGAATGAAATGGCCTTCGGAAATGGTCTTCGGAAATTTTGACCACATGGGGTTTTTCAACCTGCACCGACATTGCACAGTACACGTGTCTTGCACGCTAGAAACAGCTTGTCCGCAAAACGTGACAATTCGCAATCAAAGAAACAAATCAAGGACCGAGTCCCACAGACCAAACTGACATGCAAGCTTAAGCTATTCTTTAGATGGAATTATTTAACTCATCTACCTACCTGCCGCAAGAACTGCAGAAAGTGACTCACACTGACACAAGCAAACAAGTGGTCAGGTTACACCGATTCATATTGAAGAAAAACTGCGCAAATATCGAGGGCGAACAGCAAGGCGACAACCATGGCTGCTGCATTGGGCACACTAGCAGGTTACATAGAGCATAACAATATGCAAGGATTTGTTGTTAGATTGAATTATTATATTTATCTACCTTCCTCTGGTCAGCGCTGAAGCGTAGGACTGTGTAACGTACATAGGAGGCAGGTCACTTGAAAGCATTCTTAAAAAACAAAATGGAAAGCCTCCACTTAGGAAAAGTATCGTGCCAAACTCCATGGCTGGTGGGTGCAGGTTCCATTGAACCTGCATCCACTAACATTCCACTCAGTGAGCCCACATACAAGTACGTGTGCCCGCTGTTAGCTAGGTGCTCTTTCTTGCAGTACAAGTGAGCATATAGCAAATGAGTGTCTTTGCTTGAAAAAGATTCGTTGCAGTGAACTCAGGAAAAGGAACTCTTCTCTTTGTGGGTGCGAATGTGGTTCCTCAGCGTGCTTCGTTGCGAAAAGGATGCCTTGCAGTGGACACAACAGAAGGGACGCTCCCCCGTGTGGGTGCGCTCATGCTCCTTGCGTGTGCTTCGATGGGAAAAAGATGCGTTGCAGTGGACACAGGAGAAGGGACGCTCTCCGGTGTGGGTGCGTTCGTGGGTCTTGAGGTTGACTTTATGGGAAAAAGATGCGTTGCAGTGGACACAGGAGAAGGGACGCTCTCCGGTGTGGGTGCGTTCGTGGGTCTTGAGGTTGACTTTCTTGGAAAAGGATGCTTTGCAGTGCATACAGGAGAAGGGGCGCTCGCCTGTGTGGGTGCGCAAGTGGTCCTTGAGGGTACCGTTCTCAGGGAATGCAGCTGGACAGAGGTGACACCGAAAAGGGCGCTCTCCTGTGTGAATTCGGATGTGCCTGATTGTGTTTCCCTTGTGCTTGCTCACATAGGGGCACAGCCGGCAGGAATGCAGTTCACCTTGTGTAGACACCAAGGAAGCGTACCGCAGCTCTGAGGGTGGCGATGCCGAGGAGCCTGCAAAGCCATAGAGACCACATGTGAATGTGACTGGAATGACGTATGACACACTATATTAAACTTGAGTGCTGAACCAAGCAACTGAAAGCTTCGCTGCACCTTTAAAGGAAGAGCTTATTCAGTGTTCACAACGGAGTCACCTAATATGGTCTTTGCATAACTTCAAGTTGATCAATTTGTACAATATCTACTATGAGAACATCTTTTGCCTGTAACTAAAGGTCTGACTTCGATGAGACTTCGGTGCTGTAGTCAAACAGCTATCTTAGGGGTACCACAGAAAACACCGATTAAATTGATTATTGAACTTTTTTGAACGCATATGTATCCATACAATGCCACTCATGTCACATCAACTCATGAAGCTTACCAATACTCGCATTTGTGTGTGTTTATTGTGGCGACTGCTAGAGCATCCCCCAGTTCACACTTTTTATATCCAGGCCCTTACAGCACCTGGACACACACACACACACACAAACAGCTTCTCGAATGTTTCCAAGTGACCCACTAAAATGAATGCACACTTCATACATCCGAGCAAATTTTGGAAATTACACGATCGCCAGCAGTAATGCCCAAATGAATTACGGCACATGAATAAAAGGCGGCGCTGAGAAGATTAGCAACGAGCATGTTCGCTGCTGCCGGTGTTGTGTTGGTGTTGTTAACTGGCAAAACTGCCAAAGGCCACTTGGTTTGTGAGGACATGTTGAGAAAATGAAGACGCATGGATTCCGCATTTTTTACCTTCATAACCACACGTAAGCATGCCCAACAAAATTTAAGTATATGAAGTCATTACAAAGAAGTGGAATACCTGAAAAAGAAAGATTTATGATGATGAGAATGGCATCGCAGTTTCTGGTGAAAAAAACAACAACAACGCAGAACGAAATTATTTCTCGCTCACATGTATTACAGTTGCACACATGTCTGTTCAATGTATATGTATACTGCTTTAAAGAATGCATATAGACACCAAGAAATAATAAAAGAAGCTTGTTCAGTAGATAAATATTCCGCTCCCTACAAAACTATGCAAATGAGTAAATATTCAAATTTATCGATGTCGCATCAAAAACACATCATCACAAATGAATAGATTGCCTATATTGAAAAAATGTTTAAGAGGCCATATACACATACCCTAAATGAACCAAGTGCTTAAGTATTAGAATGTGCGATTCCTTATCAATTAAAAGCACTACATGCATTTCAAACATGAAAGAGTTCCTGGTGCACCACTGGCGCACCAGGTGAACCAAGTTATAATGCAATATATGAATCGTGTAAATGGTTAAAAAGAGAAGTGACAGTGGCGAAATGTGCGGTGGGAATAAAGTATGAAACCATTTGCAAGTGCAATGAGAAAATACTGCTTCGCGATTAGTGACACTTTAGGGGAAAGGAAAACCAACACTCGCGTGGTGAATAACAGTTTCGTATTAACATGTTGAAGCATAACATTGTAAAGAACATGAAGTATTGCAGTGATAAATTATAGAACAGTCAACAAGATTTCTGCTTTAGAGTTCAGGAATATTGGTAACATACAGCATCTTGACAGCAATGCACCACTATGTCATGTGTCGCGGTAACCATATTTACAAAACCGCTTCTCAGCACTACACTAACACAAAAATGCACAAAGCTGAAAACGTCCAATTGTAAGACATAATTGTCACTTAGGGAGGACCAGTGCATTGGAAATTGAGGCACAATTACTCTGTGCCAAGGGCTGGAACTCATGCACTGCAATGAAATTTATAAAGCTTTTCAAAATGACGATAGGCTGAGGCACAAAGCAAAGATGCGATGTCAGATCTCTAAAATAACACATCAGTGAGAGGCATCAGTGCAAATGGTTACATTAACAAGTCTGAAATTCATGAAGAATCGATCAGCAAAAAAAGCAAGTCGTTTGCATAGAGTGCTCCGATGCATTTCTGAGAATGTCCGAACGAGGCAGGCCACTTGGATGTTCCGCACATGATTTCGGCGCAACTGGAATAGAATAGACAAATGTTCAAATCAGCAAAACACATGACATTTTACCCTTGATGTTGTTATTACTTGGTACCAATGAAATATTGAAGTACTTCAAATGGCTGATAACGTCCGTCACACTTGTAATTGAGTAACTAATTTCACTAACAATTTACGCCTACCTGCGTACGTTACTAGAGAAAAACGGAAGTATGCGGCAGTTCAACGCAGATGCCGCAAATGTGCCAACTTTCGAAAGAGCAAATCAAGGTGGTCAGTATTTGCTTACATTGTTTAGTAGCCCAGAATGGAGAGCTATTTCAACTGGCATTGCAGCTTTTGATATAGATGTACAGAGCTTGATTATTAACTATGCTGATAAGAGATATCCTCCTGCATCACCAGCAATAATGAAGCACAGCGTTTCAAAGAGGACCAAGACATGAGAATGGGGACGTTACAGAAACAGAAAATCGGGAGACACCAAATCCGCGCAACAAAGGTATTCTTTTAGTGTGTTTGCTTGTTTAATTGCGTAAACACCAGTAATGATAACCGACATAAATTATTAAAAATAATTGTCAGTGCAGGTGTCTTCGTAACGAGCCCCAGAAGGTGTACAGAAAGAGGAGGACTGCAATAAAATGCGACATTTCATAAGAAGTCATTGAACCACAAAAAAGGATGAGCCTGGAAAATACTGTTGCTGCTTATCTTTGATTCACCACAGAATACTCTCCCATTATCGTTACCATCCATATTTATCGCTCTCCACGACAAATGGCACCTCTTTCGTTTCTCAAAAACTGCGCAACAAACCGAACTTGCAATATTGTGACATTGGCAGACAACACTACATGAATACCTAAGAAAGGGTTTGCATTTTATTCCTACGTAATCTTAGCGTAGAGGTGTCCATTAACTGGATCAGGGTAGCATTGTTCAAAGTATTGCAGGATAGAATATGCGAACCAAAACTCATCCAGGCGCATACAGAAGGCGCCATTATCACCAGGGCACAAAAAGTACGCAGCTCCAGCCAGGTGTCCAAAGCCAGAAACAGCAAAGCTGGAAGTTAGTAAAGCGGTCGCTTGATGGTCACGTCACATCTTGGTGACAAATTGTCACATAATCCCCCAAAATCACGTGATGCAACATCGAGTGGCATGTTCCCGCTGAACTCACGTAAGCAAACGTCATGGGACCTGGTAACACCAACATCGCGTAATGTCCCCCTCCAGGACAGCTTTCCGCCAAAATCACAGCGTAATGTCACGTGGTATTGCAGATGCCAGAGGAATAACAGCTAGCTTAAATTGCTGTAGTGTTAAAAGTGGCAGGGCAGATTTTTTTACGGTTAGCTTAAGCAGCTTAGCTGCTGAAAGAACAAATGCGTAACTGTAACATGTGCCGAAATACACTGCAGCATCACACCAGAGCAGTAATACATTCATTCAGGAAGGCACGCACACCAACGAAAACATTTTCTTAAAACACTTTTGCGCACGTAAACATATTTGCGGGCATAAGTGCCAGAACCGGGCTAGTGTAATGAGGAACATCATTTTGGCAGAGCAGCAAGTTCGACAGGCTGGGGTTGACTAGGTGCTGTTAAATCTAAGCAATAGGGGTGGTGACCCCTCGATATGCTGTTGCCATGCCTGGAATGGAATCCAGATCTCTGAGCATTGGGGGCGAGGTTCTATTAGCTGTGAAAAAAGTGATTTGTTTGTCACGAGGCCTCGACTGAGGACCCACCCAAATAGCGAGAAACCTCGCAAGAAACAAAACTTTTTCCTTCCTTCCTATGCATGTGCGTGGCATCACGTGGCTGTCAGTGGACGAGGGGCTTGACCTGGAAGAAAGTAAAATTTGTTGAACTTGAGAATGGGGACAGAACAAATGGGGACAACGTAACTCTTATGCGTTCAGCACACGTACTAACAGCAAGAGATATTGAACACGTCACTGAACACAAATAAGCTTAAGAGGCCTTCACAGCTGAGTTTTCAAGGAAATCAGTAAAGGATGTCTCACAAGTTCATTCTGATGTGCTTTTTGACGAAAGATTTCCTGTCACCGACTGTCGTCGCAGCCGAGCTAAGGCACTGTGGCAGTGGTCGTCCTCAGCACCATGCAACGGCACCAAGGCGTGCCACCAGTACGAGGTCGTCCGAGCACTCGACTCGTCGTCGGATTCAACTAGTAAAAGTGATGCGAGGCCACTTCCAGAAAGGAGTCCGTCACCGCAATAGCCTCGCTTAGGCCTCATCCTGGACATGGCCTAAAGGCGTTCGAGCATGTGACAATAATGAGGGAAAACCCACAGCTGACCCACACAGCATCACAACAGGGGCCTTGCAGCATCTACAACAGCAGCTAGGCAGTGCTTGACCATCGTGTACGCCCAAGAACGGCAACAGGAGCTCCAGCAACAGCGCGGTGGTCCATAGTGACCTGCGTATTCCAAGTCTCGAGCTTGACTGCGTGTACAACAGATCTCACCTTTCAATTTGCTTGCTCCTCTGAACGTGCCAGCTCTAGCTGGGTCGTCGTCTCAAAGGCTTTCGGCCGTACTTACATTCAATATGAAGACGAAGCTGCAACAAAGTGGATGAATATGGGAGGTGGTACAACACACTTCTAATTTTAGGGGGCACAATAAACAGCAGACTCGCCAAAGAATGACGAAAACGATACCCGTCTTGCCTATGCCTTCCTTTCACTATTCCCGATTATCATGTGCTCTTTCATAATCCATCTTCCCAATGCCTCACTCCCCACGTACCATATTTCCTTCTCCTGAACCTATCACTCATCATACTGGGCCATATCAGAGCAGATTATTTTGAAAAATATTCGTCCTTGCAATTTCGTTTGATAGCGACGGTAGACGTAGATGAACGCCTGCCAGGAAAAAGCGAAGGCAAGCCTGTCTGAGCAAGGCACGTGGTGCTAATGAATAGCGACAACAAAAGAGCGTTCTTCCAGCGTAAATACGTACACCTTGTTTGGAAGTGTGACGTCACACTTTCGGAGAAATCTGCGCAGTGCCCATGGGCTGCAAGTTATCCAATTTCTTTTTCCTTTCTTCTAGCAACTCAGAATATTCACCTCTGAATGTCATTGTTGTTGAAAAGTTAATGGCTTCAACATCTGTGTGTTACGCAGTCGTGGTGACAGCCTCGAAATATACGTGGTGTCAATCTTTTCGCTCCCTGGTTGTTTGCGCTTCGCCCTCCTAAAGTATATGGTCTCAGTATTTTTGTTTCTTGCTAGCTTATCGTGCGTTGCGCTCTAAAAAACTAATTTCTGCAATGCAAGCTTTGTATGTGGTTGTTCGAGGAGAAATCCTTAGGCGGTGTCTTTTGCTATTTGCTAGTGCAATTCGCTAATAATTAGCTAATACAGATCACATTTTAGGGCCGCCACGCTTCCTATGCAGTGCCGTGGTGCACTACATTTTCACAATATCTGATAATATCTGCGAGCTGATGTGCAGAAAAGTGCGCTTCATTGTTTTCTAGCGATTCGTCTCGGAATCGGTATACTAAAGGTTTCCCATGTATCGCAAGATCGCTTCTGCAAAACCAACTACAACGTGCAGCGGGCTATATCGGCATGCTAGTTGGCCCAGCATATCCACTGTGAATGAAGTTGCAAATACGATTTGTCAGCACTTGAAGAATATTGTCGTGACAAATGGGAGCTGAAGACACTATGACCTTGAACACGAGCAGGAAAAGGACTTGTTTAAGCCAACAAAAGGAAGCAATGTGCTCTTTCTCTCCTAATCTGTCTAGCAGTCCCTCTAGATGGAATCTTTTGCTTGTTGTTCTTTCTAAACTGATGCATACATAATGAATGGGATTGGCCAAGATAAGATCTTCATTAGGTTTCATAAGTTTATTCACTAAGCATAATAGTGGATCAGGTAATTAACGTGGTATTCTTGTTTCCGTTAGAAATTTCACAACTGCCGTGCAGACGCTCACAGAAGCAACGGGTACAGGACATGGATGCTACGTGCATGGCCCACGGTAGGTCGTGCGCTATTATGAGTATATATCATTACAACGCTAACATTTGTATCGCTTGGATTACTGCCTCACTGCATTTTCCTCGCTCTCGGGTCATATTTTTCTCTTACGCAGACTGCCTGATATGATAATGAAACGCAGAAGAAAGAAACAATCTCGGACATCTGCGTCCTCGTTCACCTGTGCAGCAGAACTGGCAATAGTCTATCAATGAAGACCACTGGTGGCGGAAAGCAGAGGATGTATGGGAGAATCTATGTGATACTTCCACCAGAGTACAGCTGAGCAATAAATGATCGTGGTATTTACCTTATTTTGGACACTTTCTTTCTGGGTTTCCAAAGAATTCTCTGGTCAGTGAACAACTGCCGGCATGTGAGAAATTAATAAATCTCACAAAGAAAGAAAAAGTAAAAAGATTCCAATAACCTCCCACAACCCCGCCGTTCGAGACATCCAGAAAACATCTCTTTTTGTATCACTTGGGATGTTTTTCAGTGGCATATGGGACCTCCCATGGGACGTCCCGACCTCCCAAGTTGGACGTCTTTTCGTAGTCCCTAGGACGTCCATGTGTTGTCTGGGAATTAATTAAATGAATGCTACAGACCACAGTTATGCACATATATTTTGTCTCAAATAGGCCTGAGGTTTCCTTTGGGCAGCATACTGATGGCGTGTATGATCCCGTGCCACCACTTCTAGTATCTGGCTTGGTTTTGGCCTGTCGGTTGAATCAAGTGTCATACATGCATCCATACATCATCATCATGGTAATCATCTTCTCATTTTATGTGCACTGTAGGACAATGGCCTCTCCCAATGCTCTCCATCCTGTCCTGTGCGAGCTGACTCCATTTCATTCGTCACTCCATTTTACCTTCTGTCGACCAAGGCTGCGCTTACCGTCTCTTGATATCCACTGCGTCATTCGCACTGTCCATAGGTTATCTAGCTTTCTTATGGCGTGACCTGTCCATCTCCAATTTTTTCTTCTTCTTAGATTATTATGTCGGCTACCACTCGTTCCTTGATCCATTCGGATGTCTTCCTATCTCTTAATGTACGGCATATCATTTTTCGTTCCATCACCCGCTGTGCAATTTTTAACTTCCTCTCTAGCTTCTCCTCAATTTTGAAGCAGGTCAGCCAACCGGACGCTTTCTCGTTAACCTCCTTGCTTTTCTGTTTCCTTCCTCCTCCTGCAAATTTTGGCTTCATATGTCACTACTGGCAAAATGCTGTAGTTACATAATTTCCGCTTGAGAGTAATGGTAAGTTTCCGTTCCTGAGTTGGGAATATCTCCCACATGCGTGCCATCACATGCCTATTATACTGTGTACTTCTTTTACATGAGTGGGTTCCCCCATCAGTAGCTGGCGTATATATGTGTATTCTTGTACGACTTCTAATATCTGGTTTTCAATCCTGAATACAGGTATTTTCCGCTATGCCACCTATAGCATTACCTTCGATTTCTGCGTGTTCATCTTTAACCCTACCTTAGCGCTTTCCCTGCTTAATTAAGTGTACAATCCTCTTCTGTAGTTCGTCGCCGTCATTGCTGAAGAGTGCTATGTCGCCGGTGAAGCGTAAGTTACTCAAATATTCGCCGTTAATCCTTAGTTTTGTTTCATCCCAGTCTGTCCGTTTGAATAAGCGCTGATCAGGACAGCGAAGTTCCATGTGTCACTGCAGACGCGGTTAGGAGAACAATTCAGGGGGTGTCCAGCGGGAAAGCAGCTGGAGAAGGCGGCATAACTGCAGACTTGATCAAAGATTCAGGAGGCTTTAACTAGCTCGCAGCACTCTTAACACACTGTCTCGAAGCTTCAAATGTACCAGTTAGAAAAACGCAAACATTCTATTACAGTAAAACCTTGTTATAACGAAGTTGAAGGGGAGCGGTAATTACTTCGGTATAACCATTAGTTCATTATAACCAATATCAATTTCATCTATAGGAATTTCAAGGGGAATTGCGATTACTTCGTTATATCCGATAGTTCGTTATATCCGGGTTCGTTATAACGAGGTTCTACTGTATTACAGAAGAAGGCAGATGTAAAGAAGACTTGAAGAACTACACGCCAATTAGTCTACTCTTAAAACTATACAAAACATTCACAAAGGTTATCTCAAACAGAATAAGAGCGACACTTGAATTTAATCAACCAAGAGAGCAAGCTGGGTTCAGACAAGGATACTTCACAATAGACCACCTTCATGTGACCAATCAAGTAATCAAGAAATCTGCTCAATGCAACAGACCCTTCTAGATAGCTTTCAGAGACTATGAACAGGCTTTTGTCTTGGCAGAGATAACAGTAGTTCTGGAGGAACCGCGCCATCAAGGAATATGCGATAGTTACGTAAATATAATAGCCGATACCTATAGAGGTTCTACAGCCACCCAACTCTTTCATAGGAAAATCAGGAAAATCCCAACACAGAAATGTGTCAGAGAAAGAGGTACAATTTCTCCAATGCTATTTACTGCATATTTGAAAGAATGATGATTTCTGGGGTTTTACGTCCCGAAACCAGCTGTGATTAATGATGTTTGGAATAAATCTGCGGATGGTTATGCATACATACATACATACATACATACATACATACATACAATCTTTCTCGCCCTTAGGGAGACCAGGAAAGGTCCTGAAGCGAACAGTTCGACCCATGCCCCCTTTATATTGCCACGGCCTTCGCTATGCGAGTAGAAAGTGGTGTCGTGCAGTGATAGGCAGGGAAGACGCTGCCTCTGCAAGCCGGAAGTTATTTATTGAGGTTCTTTATTGTAGTATTATAATTGTGGAGTAAGTGGAAAGGAATTTAAGTGAACGAAAAGACAAACTTGCCTTTGGTAGGAACGGAACCCACGACCTCCAAGTAACGCCTCACGTCCAATGCCCTACTGCTGAGCTACGAATTCCCCCCTCCCCGCTTCCATTTTATTGCGCATATATGCACACACAATCTAACGCTCCCAGGATTGTATGTACATATATCTATGTACATGTATACGAAGGTCAGTGAGCTCCACCGAAGCTTGGACGCTCGCGCTTGGTGCCCAGCAAGGCAACGGAAGAGAAGAAGTCAGAATAGAACAGCCGGCCTGCAGCAAAGGCGCTGCATCTGTCTCTGTCATTTAGAATATGTAGTGGTGTCTAGGTCGTCCCCCCAGGAAACTTGATGCACCTGCTGATGCCACCACTGCCGCAATATTATGTTACTCGTGAATGTTATACTACACACATTACACAGTCGTCGTTTATTTTGGATGTATTCCCATACCCAGCATGTAGAAATGGAGTGTTCTCCTGGCACTTTATAGGGTGAGACTATTGTTCGAGACGTGCTTATGTGCTCCCTGTGCACTCAGTATGAAAGGGACCCTGCAACAATTCTTGAACACACTGAGCAAACGGTGCCAGTCAGTCGTTGAGGCTTCCGTGAACGTGTGATCCAAGTATTATTGTGCTGCAAGCAAGTGGATTTACAGTTTTGTTTTAAATGTAGTGGGAAATTGCCTGTTCTTGTTTTCAATAATTAACGCCGCTAGCAACGCCGACCCACAAATTGCCTGCTCTTCTTTGAACAAGTAATGTCACTGGTGCCACCGACTAGGTCGCTTGCTCACTTAGGTCTGCTTAAAGAGAGGTACTCAGAGTGGCTTTATTTTAAATGCGAAGCATTTCTCACTGAACTTCGGCCACTTTGAGCATATCTATCTATCTAGCCGCCTACGATTTTCTGCTCCTGGCCGTTTCGCTAATGGGATGTTTACGAAAATTGGTATGCCACAACACAACTGCATGATGAACATATATGGGAGGTCATAGCATGAAAATCATGACATGCATATTAAGAGCGGCATGATTTACATGCCATGGTCTTGGTGCTCTCCTGGCCGTTTTTCTCATGGGATGTATGCAAAAATTGGTATAGCACAACATGACTGCCTGACGAACATAAATGACAGGTAAAACATGAAAATCATGATGCATGTCATGAGCGACATGATCTACATGCGACAGTCTTGGTGCTCTCTTGGCCGTTTCGTTAATGGGACGTATATGAAAATTGGTATGCAACAACATGACTGCATGACGAACACAACTGATAGATCATAACATGAAAAGCATGATATGCATGTCATGAGTGGCATGATTTACATGACACGGTCTTCGTGCTCTCTCCTGCCGTTTCATTAACGGGATGTGTACGAAAATTGGCATGCCACAACATGACTGCATGACGAACATAAATGACAGGTCATAACATGAAAATCATGACATGCATGTCATGAGCGACATGATTTATATGCCATGGTCTTTGTGCTCTCCTGGCCATTTCGAAACGATGTGTACGAAAATTGGCATGCCACAACATGACTGCATGACGAACATAAATGACAGGTCATAACATGAAAATCATGACATGCATGTCATGAGCGACATGATTTATATGCCATGGTCTTTGTGCTCTCCTGGCCATTTCGATAATGGCATGTATACGAAAACTGGTATGCCACAACATGACTGCATGATGAACATAAATGACGGGTTATAACATGAAAAGCATGCCATGCATGTCATGGGCGGCATGATTCACATGCCACGCATTTCGTTAATGAGATGTATACCAAAATTGCTATGGCACAACATGGCTGCATGACTATCATGACAGGTACATAACATGAAAATCGTGACATGCATATCCTGAGCGGCATGATTTACATGCCACGCGTCTCGTTAATGGGATGTATACCGAAATTGCTATGGCACAACACGACTGCATGACGAACATAAATGACAGGTCATAAGATTAACAAAAGGGAAGGGGTCAAGGGCTCGTTCTTTATTAGTTAGAAACAACTTAATGAGCAAACAGACAAAGAAGCCTAGGAAAGAATCCTAGGCTTCTTTGTCTGTTTGCTCATTAAGTAGGTCATAAGATTAGAATCATGACATATGCGTGTCATGAGCAGCATGGTTTACATGACACAGTCTTGGCGTTCTTGCAGCTGTTTCATTAACTTCATATGTACCAAACTCGGTATAGCGAGACAACAAAAATGCAAATTCATTTTACGTTCCTGATGTGTGCTTCGCATTTCCTTGATTCACACGCACACGGTATCTGCCAATTTTCTTTTCATGCAGCATGAACAAATAAAACATTCCAGACTACCTTTCTGTGACCATAAGTCCAGCCAATCTACCTCTGCCTCGCGCAAAGTAGTCAACGGCCTAGTGTCATTTGTTGGAAAGAAGAGCAGATGAATTAAAGCTGTGTTTGAAACGAAATAAAAAAAAAATTCCCTGGTTCAGGCAGCTCAATAATATTTGGCTCACACGTTCACAATAACCTCCATGACTGTTCGGTATTGTTTGCTATCGAGATTCCTAATGTTGCAGGGCTCCTTTTGGACCTTGCGCGATCGACGGGCACGGTGACTGCGCACCACAACTGTACATAGAGTCAAGAAATTTTCGCTGTGGCTTCGATTTCGCCTGCAGAAACTGCCTTCCATGGCAAGGTAACAGTTAAAAATTAGTACAATGCTCATGGGGTAGCCATTATGTAGCGTGGTAGCAGGAAAGTGTGACACGTTCCGCAGGAAACCGCTGAATAGCACCGTGCGTGGCTTTGGATTGCGGATAAACCAGAGCTTGAGAGAGAGAAAAAAAAAAAAAAGAAATGAGGCCGTCGCGCGCGCGCGCGCGCACACACACACACACACACACACACACACAGGAGGCGCGTGAGTGGCGAGGGCAGTAATAGGCATGCGCCGCTAGATCCCCGCACCGGACAAGCTGGCGGCCCCCGTAATATATAATAAAAAAAAACGAAACAAATACATCTAAACGTGCATATTTAGGTCCTCGCAACACACCGATCATCAATAGCCCGACGTAATTAATTAGTTCGTTGTTCGTCAGCTCATCGTTTCCGTCCTGCACTATCCGCCCAGCAACCTGGTTCAAGCCATCATTCCCCAGTCCGTACCGCGTGCACAACAGCGTCTCTGTAACAATACTACGGAACCAGATAACAGGTCGTGTAGTTCTTTTGCTATTCGCGGTCTGCAAGCATGACGAACTCCGAGATGCAGAAAACTGAAATAGCGTAGTCAATGAGAAATAATAACAATGAACATTCGCAAAAGGGTCACATGCCTCTGACAAAGTTTAAATGTGAACAATTAAGAACGCGCACACGACACTCCTGATCATCTGAGTGCTGAGCTGCGCGAAGTCATGCCATCACCACTAGACGTCATGATTGCCTGCGGCTGTTCTGCTTACTTGCCGCAAGAAATAGTGCGCAATTGCTCAAGCATGCACGTAAATTTCACAGCCCTGAACTGAAATCTCATAACCGCGATGCCACAGTTATGCCACAGCGCGGTAACGGTTGCCCTACAACATGCGATATCACATGCATGTATTCATCTTCGTAAGACACGAGTAAATTACTACTATCCCATACAGTTGTACAGGCGCTGTACTCAATACTCGTAAAGGCTAAATGACAGGAAAGTCGGAACGAGGCCAATGCACTCCTTACTCACTAATCGGGCTAAACACGTACGCACATAGGCCTAACAAAGTTTCAGAATGCATTCATGCACGGTGATCTGAATAATGAAACCACAGCTGCGTCGCTTGGTGTTTAAGTTGATGCGTCAACTATCTTAGAGCTTACATAGCATTAATGCTCATTATCTGTTACAGACCGATCGGCCATATCCGCGGAACAGAGGAGTGATCTCACAGGCATCCTGCTAGGCCATTCAAATGTGGTACTTACATTTATTTTCGGCGAGATGTAGACAATGATGCTACAGGATCCAGTCACAGAAGCACCGGCATTGAACCAGGGTTATCGCAAGGAGGAAAGCCGAACAAAATGCCACCACGCAGACACACGCAGAAGTTGCAGCGCGGTAACCGAATTCTCTCCAGAAACAAAGGACGAGCCAGGCGCCAACTACACTGACTCGACCGCCAACAAAACGCGCGAGCTTCGCTAACTTCGCTTCGCGTCCGCGCTCGGCGCCAGCCTGCGTCCTCTCGCCTCTTCTCCCCGGCAACCGGCGAGAGGAGACAGACATTCTGGCGCCTCTCTCCCGGCCCCATGGCAGCCGGCGACATCTCGCGCCGAGCATTGTGCCGACACCACGGAGAAAGAATTATCTGAAGAGAGGAAACTGCTATGCCGCGGCGGCGGCGGCGGCCTGTTAATGTAACGCTTGGGCGAAGAGGAAGTTGAGTTTTCTCCGCATTACGACAGATGACGCTTCCGGCCTGTTGCCATCGTTTACATGTCGTCATACGGGGCGACGCACAATAATCGCGTTATTGTTTCATATATTGCACATTTTCTCAGTTTTCAGTCTGTAGCGTCAATAAATAGGGGCGGCGGACATTTTAGCAGCAGTTAGCAATAAATACTGGCTTAATTAAGTGCCGTGCAGCGCTTGGAACGAGCTGCTTGCAGCCACTCCAGAGTAGACTACGCATGCCGCTGGGAGTCACTCGCTGGCATCGCATGGGTAAATGGCGTCGGGAAGAAAGGGCATGAAAGCTGCCGCGTACTCTTTGTGATCTGCCCTACCAGCAGTGGCCGATGGCCGATGATTGGACACACATAGGATTCCCATCGGCTTCCGTTATCATTGGCCAATGCCCTGACTGCGTGATGAAAAAGGGCATGGCCCACGTTTAAAATATGGGAAAGATGGTGGTGACAGGGGGGAACGTGTTTATAAAGTTTGTTTTCTCCTTAGTTTTTGGCGATATCACGTATCAGTAGTGAACGAAAACGTTTCGGAGGTACGTGTAAAATTTGTGATGGTGGCCAAGGGCTTTCCTGTAACATACCATGGTCGCGGGCCAATATGTTCTCGGATGGTCGCCAAGTACAGCATGATCACTTCTCCATATTAGTGTAGGGAAATTCGTAGCAGAGGAACATATACGTATGTACCAATGGCCAAAAAAGAAAAAGAAATGCGGAATAGTGGCTGTACGTGTACAATTTTTCATGAGGTCGCACAAATTTCAACTGCACCGGAATAACCAGAAACGTGTATTTTTGCAGTCATTAATTCAGTTCGCGCTAGTTGCTGTACGGAACACTTACCTTCTTTTTTTATCCAGAGAATCATGCAGACCTGCGCATAACGTTTGCGACGTTTGAATTTTGCGCTGTTTTCAGCGCACCATGCACGTCGGCCGCTGTACAGCAGTACTGCGCTAAAAAAAATAGTTCATAAAAGGATCCGAACAGGCACTTTTCCCAAACTCGCAAAGTGCAGAAGTTGCTAAACGCTTATGTAATTGTACATAGGTTGTCATATATATTTTGCATTTGATCTTGCTTTAAGCATGTATTGGCATGCACATGTTTGTATTACAGCGCTCGGGTATTTTTCCCGACTTGCCCCGCGACTGCTACCTGTTCGCGTTCCTTCTTCGTGCGTTGCTCGTACGGCCACGTTTATGAGTGACAAGCTTGTGTTGAAATAAAAGGTGAGTAAATTTCAACGGTCTTTTTATTGCTTTTTTCGCTCATTGCAATGTGCAATTTGGTGACGACGTACTGAGACGTAAATCGCTATTCCTAGCGCCTTTTTATATGCACATGCCGTTGTTTTCTCATGTTACTGGCGGACACATGCGAAACGTCTTTAGATGCGGCGTCCGAGCAGCGATTCAGTTAGCCTTAATTTTTAGTGAGTAATCCACCGTTGTCGTGAAAAGCGATGTGCGATATAAAATTAGCTCAACGGACGATCTTCCATTCGCGCCATGCATATGTACGTACTACGTATATGTAGTACATACATATGTGTATGCGGTGCGGAATGCATCGGCTACGCGTATGTCATCGCACCTGTACACTCAGTTCTTTAGCATTATCACGTAAGTGTTGACTCCCTTGACCACGGGATATGGTAGCGACTAATATAGGCGAGAATTAAGTAACGAGATTTGCTCTACGATGCGCAAGCGCTGAAAACGCGTGTGCGATGCGTGCTCGATGTCGGTCACGCTACATGGAGGTGAATGCACCTTGTTTTCATTATCTGTGCGATCGTGCGCTTATAATGACGCCACTGTGAAGCTGATCCTCCTATCGCCGATCTCGTCCTTCTCGCCGAAGTAGGAACTACCGTACCCTGGTGTCAACGCTCGCACATTAAACAAGTTGCAAGGATATGCCGGCATTTATCGAGGGGGCAGTCAAAGAGTTATCGGTGCATTTGGCAGTTTGCAGCTATATTTTGACTGTGAGCTAAATGGAGTAATGTAATAAAAATAACATTAGTAGCAGAAAGTTGACACCCTCTAAACAGAGTGTGGTCTGACGCGAACGAAGTGCATGCCGGCACAAATGTCTGCAGGTCGCTAAATGCTCGTGGATAACTTTAAAAAGTGTGCACGGGATAAAAACAAAAGCAGTATTTGCCCACCTCAAGTAGCCACCTTTTAAATGTTTCATGCTGAGAAGTGTAACCATTCGCTTATTTCAGTTCAACTGCAGTCCATGCAACCGTCTGAACTGTTGCTGTTGGTACACCTAGGCTTTTATTTTTAATACCGGCTCCGGTTTTCAGGTTTACATTGAGCCCGGAGCCATCTTCCAAAGGCTTCAAGAGTGATATTAAAGTCTATGACGCGGTCATTTTTATGTCTATGGCACCATTTGCCGAAAGAAGAGGGAATGATTTCTGGCTAACTTTGAGAATTAATTGTAAATTCCAGGCCGCGTGCTGGCGTTTGACTCGCGTGTTCTCAGGACTCTCGACTACCAATCGGCAGCGTTTTCTGACCATGCTGAAGAAGCGTTGAAGGGCCCCTTTAAGTGGCTCATTTGTTGTTTTTCTTCATATTTTGTGTCATGTTTTCTTTCATATGGATGAGGTTCCCACATAAATGTGGAAGCTACCCCTAGTAATATACTGGTAGTGGAAAATAATGAAGCAATGTAACACTCTGCTCTATCAACTCTTGTTTCCTTCATGTCAGTACATGTGCTGTTATCCTCGTGACCATGCATAACCAACTAGCATTTCAGAAAATATTTCTTCTGAGCATTTTGTTGAAGGAATATTGAAAGCAAGTGCCTGAGCACTTGCTTTCAACATTCAACTTGAAGGAAAAATTGGGCTCACAGTATTTTGTGTACCTGTATTTCACAGGTGCAACACACACATGGTTGTTCAGTACTACTGATGCTGCTGTTGCGGACTCTACAAAAAGGTGGCTGATGTTTGCAGCTCATGAGGAAGGTGGAAGCACACAAAACCAGCATGCCGCCATGAGTAAAGAATAAGCTCAAGGAACACCACTTACTCTGGAGGAGGAATGGACCACTGGTGTATTGTATGGTGTAAATAAACATGGAAGTATTAAAAATGTTTGCCTTGTGACTTATCTGGGTGGGACTGACCAAAACCTAGCAAAACGCTGGGCGTGAAATTGACCAAGATGAAAAACTAAATAAAAGTGCTAAAAATTGCATTGAACAGAATGCTTGGACCCCATATCGGACAACAGGCTTAATAGCTATTTGTACGGTATTCCATAAAAAAAAAACAACAAATTTAGCTGGGCGTGAAATTGTTGCCAAAACAAAAAAGTAAAATAAATGTACTAGAAATTGCATTGGCCAAAATGCTTGGCCCCCATATACATAACATGCTTGGCAATTGCATGGAATTCCACAGCAGTTCCAATTGTGGAAGGAGGTGTTTCCACTCGTTTTCCAAGCATCGCCTTCCTATGCTTGGCCAATGGTAGGCTTGTCACGTTTCCCAAGCACATTCCTCACTTGGCCTCCAGTGACTTTCCAATCATGGACAGCTTGGCCACTGATGCTTTGCCATGCTTGGTCCTAGCAAATTTTGCTGATAGGGTGCTGACTCTAGATCTCTCACAGGCTTCCGCAGCGTGCTGCAGGGGCGGCTAGTCAAACTTTGCGCGCGCTTTTCGTGTTGCAACAAAGGCGTGCACTGTCCAGTATTGCCATAGAGTTAATATACTGACTCTAGAGGCAAAGCTCCCCATAGGGCCCGTGTATGGGAGGGGGGGTCCCCCGTGGTCGACGTCATCTTGCAACACTCACGCTATCGTTAGGGGCAGTAGCCGGTATTAATCTGGCAACAAAATATGTAAACACATAGCCTCCGAAATGGCGCTTAGGCTCGCCAATCTCGAAAGCTACGCGGAAAATAATCAGCGTCGATAGATGGCAGCACCTATCTTGTTTACGATCAGCGCTGGTAAACCAAGGCCTTCAAAGAACACGTTTCGTTATCCCCGGCGATGGAACCTTAGAATGTGGAACGGTGGCCGTCCGTGGAGCTGGGAAGCTCAGTCTCAGCAAGAAATCGAGAGACGACACGCGTCGTTGTCAGTGGACGCGGTGCACCCGGCGTTGTGTCAGTGCAAGCTTGTCGATTATCGCCGTGTCCGAGCGGTCCGTGCGCGATGTTCAACGTGCGTACAGAGAACACCTATATAACCGTACGTACGTGTTAAGCATGGTTTATTCTCTCTGGTGCAGAAAGCTCTTTCTAGGCACGACCTACTAGTTTGAGTTTCTTTGCCTGTACATTGCGGCTGAGGCGGGCTGAGGCATGATCGAACAGCCCGGCTGCCAAGCCGGTGCCCTCGAACAACACCGCATCAACCTGTCCGTCGCTCCTCCGCTACGGTCACAAAGGGCCGATCGTAACAGTAACAACGTAACCGCACGAATGCGCTATCGCGTCAACCGATGTCACCGCGCGATCACATACGTCGTATCGGACACCCAAGCAGAGGGAGAATCCGAAAACAGAAATAAAGAGATCCGAAACCACGCTTTATTGAGCGAATGCGTGCATCGTGAAATGTAGTAATTACATTTTTAGGAAGTGTATTCAGTATGGTTAATATCCACTCTTAATCTTCGCAAGATTATTCCTTTTTTAAGGAATCAGCATAAGACGACCTATACTTGTTTTTAGCACTTTCAGTAATACTTAGGCTGGCCACATTGACACAATTGCAAGAGGGCGGCGCGCGGGAGGGACCCCCCCCTCCGCGGCCCAGCTTTGCCTCTAGAGTCAGTATATTATCTCTATGAGTATTGCCATCAGTGCCGTTTTAGCGGCGGCAATGTGTTGCGCCAAACCTTAACATTGGCTCATCCTGCAAGGTGAAGCTGATTAGTTTCAAAATTCTTTGTGGCTCAGTGAAATTGTAGGTGTACGCTCGTGCAATACCAAAGAAAGACCGAGGACTCATGCCCCATGACTGTGTTTGCGAGAAGCATTTGTCGGATAGGCACACACGTGACGACGTTAAGCCGGCTTAGTGGCGAAGACTTCCACAAACCGAAACGGCCTGGCTTGTAAGTAGACGCCGTGCCGCGAATATTTCCGCGCTGTCACAGCCAGGGATTTATACCCCTCCTTCTTAACCCCTTAACACCACCCGTTGTATCGTCGTCACATGCCCGAAAAATTCCTCAGATAACCAATGACTGCGCATCCACATCGCCCAGCTACTGGTTACCCCATGGTAACACCCCCCCCCCCCCCCCAAAAAAAAAAAAAAGATATTCCGGATAAACCTCCGGTTGAGCTACCTGCCTTCTGTTCGCAAAAAAAAAAAAAAAAAGGACACGGCCCACTGGACCTGTCGTGAAGTGCGGAGAGCGGGCAGTTGTCAATTAAGACGCAAATTGGCAATTAAGACGCAATACCAGCTCTATAGTCCCTTAATCGACGCCATGCCGCCCCGAAGCAGCCCGAAAAAAAAGGATCCCCCATCAAAAGACTTTTGTTGCATGCCTGTTGCGTGCCTTCTCTGTGCCCGTGTTTTAACTGGTCTTGGTTCTACAATCACGTAGGGAATGAGCTAACTTACGGCACTCTTGGTTCTTTCGCAATGCCGTTGCTACGTAACACGTTGAGTGAGAGAAAAGAAAGATCTGGTGGACGCATAAACTTCGCCCCTAGAATGGGAACACCACAGCGCCATTGGGGACCATCATAGGTCGGCGCACTCACTCATTAGTGCACTCACTCGCACTAGCTCGCACTCATTTCATAGACGTGGGTGCGAGTGCGAGTGAGTGCCAGTGAGTGTGAGTGGAAGTGAGTGCGAGTGCGAGTGAGTGCAAGTGAGTGTGAGCGGAGGTGAGTGCGAGTGGGAGTGAGTGCGAGTGCGAGTGAGTGCCAATGAGTGTGAGTGAAGTGAGTGCAAGTGAGTGCAAGTGAGTGTGAGTGGAAGTGAGTGCGAGTGAGTGCCAGTGAGTGTGAGTGGAGGTGAGTGCGAGTGCGAGTGAGTGCAAATGAGTGTGAGTGGAAGTGAGTGCGAGTGATTGCCAGTGAGTGGAAATGAGTGCAAGTGCGAGTGAGTGGAAGTGAGTGTGAGTGGAAGTGAGTGCGAGTGAGCGCGAGTGAGTGTGAGTGGAAGGGAGTGCGAGTGCGAGTGAGTGCAAGTGAGCGTGAGTGGAAGTGAGTGCGAGTGCAAGTGGTATGTATGTATTATATGTATGTATGTATGTATGTATGTATGTATGTATGTATGTATGTATGTATGTATGTATGTATGTATCCGTGGCCGTCTCGTTAATGAATTGTATACGAAAATCGCTATGCCATATGACTGCATGACGAATAAAATGACAGGTCATAATTTGAAAATCATGACATGCATGATTTACATGAAACGGTCTTGGTGCTCTCCTTAACCGTTTCGTTAATGGGATGTATACGAAAATGAGTATGGCACAACATGACTGCATGACGAACATAAATTACAGGTCATAATATTGTTACGAAGCATTCCTGCTTGGCGACATGACATGTATGTCATGAGCGGCTTGATTTACATGCTACGGTCTTGGCACTCTCCTGCCCAGCTAGCATACAAAGGATTTATGACGACTTCGAAACGGATATCCGAGACGTTAACGTTGCAGACGGCACGCGTAAGAAGCCTTAGTCCTGGATGCGTCGTATATCGTCTATGTCCGGCTCGTTGCACATGCGTCTTCAAAAAGCTGGTCTTTTCGACGGCTTCGAGGAGACTCCAATAATCCCATTTTCCGGGATTTCTGAATCTGTTCAAAGACTTGCACGTGCGTCATCAAAGAGCTGTTCCTGAA
Source organism: Hyalomma asiaticum (assembly GCA_013339685.2). Classification (NCBI taxonomy): domain Eukaryota; kingdom Metazoa; phylum Arthropoda; class Arachnida; order Ixodida; family Ixodidae; genus Hyalomma; species Hyalomma asiaticum. Next base: position 41,687,940 of record CM023489.1, on the reverse strand, counting down.
ATGTCAGCCGTAATCTGAAAAAGAAGCCGGAATCGTGCACAATCTGTCACAGAGAGCAACGTTACATCGAAGCAACCTCAGTTTCATAATGGAGCTACATACTCGCGTACTTGAAGTCCAATACACTGGAGACAGGTAAGAGGGTGGCCTGATCTAGTACGCCCCGGCCTTCTACTCTACTTCGGGTACAACGCAACAGGGGAAGAAGAGTGATGAAGCATGATGATGGGGATAAGAATGAGTGATCCGCATATACATAATAAGACATGACTGCTTGCGCAAAGGGGACATGGACGCCAGTAATCATATTTCATTACGCTTGATACGAACTAGCCCAACTTATGGCAGCTATTCACTTCTGCAAAACAATGTGCTGTGACGCGGAAAATGTCGACTCGGCTCTCTTGACATAAACACTGGTAATAGTCAAACCCCAGCACGCGTAACTGGGACCTCACCTCTACTTGAAACGTGACAGGGGCCGCCATTAGTCGGACGAATACGCTGTGCAGGGAAAAGCACTCGAGGATGATGATAAAGGTCTAATAGTCGCATAATGGAAAGAAGCCACTTTAGTTCCATCAAAGTTTAATAGTCATAATCCGCAACTTTGCGTAGTGGTACCGAACGTCTAGCATCCAGTCCATTTATATTGAAAAAATGACCTTGTAGCATTGGTAATTCTGTATGGTCGCCTATTTCGGGTGAAATACAGCTTTCATCTATTGATTGTACTCCCATATTAGCCAGCCTAGTGGCCGCCGTTTACTGCTGTGGCACGAATGGGGGACAATCGCGAAATACTACGTGTTCTAGTCTCTGATACATTAGACAGCGCTCACAGTTCGAGATGTACGCGCGACTGAAAAGGTGCGCGTAGCGCCGAGTTAGGTCGGCGACCAGGTGAAGCCTGCGCAGTGTACTGGCACCGCTGCCGTTTATTCTATCCGGGAAAAAAAAAAAAAGAACTCGTGTCACTCTATTTCCCGCAGATGCCTGCATAGGTCGGTGCACTCATGAGTGCACTCACTCGCACTCATTTCACAGACGTGAGTGTGAGTGCGAGTGAGTGCCAGTGAGTGTGAGTGGAAGTGAGTGCGAGTGCGAGTGTGCGCCGTGAGTGTGAGTAGAAGTGAATGCGAGTGCGAGGTGAGTGCAGGTGAGTGGCAGTGAGTGTGAGAGGTGAGTGCGAGTGCGAGTGAGTGCCAGTGAGTGTGAGTGGAAGTGAGTGCGAGTGCGAGTGAGTGCCAGTGAGTGTGAGTGAAGTGAGTGCGAGTGCGAGTGAGTGCCAGTGAGTGTGAGTGGAAGTGAATGCGAGTGCGAGTGAGTGCCAGTGAGTGTGAGTGGAAGTGAGTGCGAGTGCGAGTGAGTGCCAATGAGTGTGAGTGGAGGTGAGTGCGAGTGCGAGTGAGTGCGAATGCGTGTGAGTGGAAGTGAGTGCGAGTGAGTGCCAGTGAGTGTGAGTGGAGTGAGTGCGAGTGCGAGTGAGTGCCAGTGAGTGTGAGTGGAAGTGAGTGCGAGTGCGAGTGAGTGCCAGTGAGTGTGAGTGGAAGTGAGTGCGAGTGCGAGTGAGTGCCAGTGAGTGTGAGTGGAAGTGAGTGCGAGTGCGAGTGAGTGCCAGTGAGTGTGAGTGGAAGTGAATGCGAGTGCGAGTGAGTGCCAGTGAGTGTGAGTGGAAGTGAGTGCGAGTGAGTGCCAATGAGTGTGAGTGAAGTGAGTGCGAGTGAGTGTGAGTGGAAGTGAGTGCGAGTGCGAGTGAGTGCCCGTGAGTGGAGGTGAGTGCGAGTGCGAGTGAGTGCGGATGCTGGAAAAATTAGGGTGAGTGAGTGTGAGTGAGTGTTCCCCTACACTGCCGACCTATGGGGACCATGCTTGTCGCCTTCTTATAGAATATTCTTTAAAATTGGGCCTTCTGTAGATTGCTGGAATTGTCTGAGTTTTCACCACAGTTGTGCTTTCTCGTACATTCAAATTTACATGTTCGACCTATCAAGTGAGTATGATTTAGCGAAGTCGTACTTTGTATTTTTTTTCATTGATTTTACTTTGAGAAATTCAATTTTGTTCACTACAAAATCATCCTGCGCCTAGGCAGAGGGGCTGCGTGGTCTGGTTCTCTGCCTTGCTATACGGCGGTCGTTTGAAGTGGTTATTTGTGCCGTGGACGCCGACTACGGCTTGTCCACGAGACGAGCTCCTTCATCCTTTCGCGCTGAAAAAGAAAAAAACAAACATTGCGCGCGTTTTCCACCAACAGCACATCTTGAATACCAGTCGCACACCCAGTTCGGCATGCAGAGGCATTGCTGGCTCGAAAAATGTTACGAGCCCGGGATGTCTAATGTCGTCGTGGTCACGCCGACAAACAGGTGCATAGTTGAAAGAAACGGGTTCGAGTTAAAGTAACATGATTTGGATTAAGTTGAGAGGTAGGAATAATGAAGATCTATACGCATAAATAAAGAGATATTCGATAGAATCGCTTGTGAAATGACCTCCCCGCACGTGCACTGGTTGGCTGAACTGCCTCCAGGATCACCCCACATTTCCTGTTTGCGGGGCAAAAGTCCATGGTTGATCAAAAGTGGTTCAGAACAGCGATTGATTTGTTCCTTCGGAGAACAGAGCCGCATCGCTGTTGGCACCTTCTCACGTTTCACGATTGTAAAGATGCATTTCTTGCAAATAACTGCTAACACTTAAACATATAGAACCGTTATGTATACTTACACTCTCAGTGTTATATTTCTTTATATAACCACGACCCGCTCAGGAACGTCAGTTTATTGCTACAATCCTAAAGTTATAGACAAATAACGAAGGAAACTGTCGCCGCTTTACTGCGCTACTGTGCGTCCCGAACTTACTGCTTCGCCAGCTAAACACAGTACACGTAAATAAACAATATTCTCACAATCACATACGGATAGCAGACTTACATATACGATTGAACAGAGTGGTGTCGTAAATGTTTGGCAGTCTCCCTCGTTACGCACCGCACACTCTTTCTCGTTCATTGATAGACTTCTGGGATTTATGCTCCCGAGACCATGCGATGGTTACGAGGGACGCCGTAGTGGGGGGGGGTCTCGGGAAATATTGACCACCTGGGATTCCTTAACGTGCACTGACATTGTAGAGTACACGGGTCTTGCTCGCTAGACGCAGCTTGTCCGGAAATCGTGACCAATCGCAATGAAAATAGAAAATAAACGAGCACGTGACACCGACAAAAGCGACATGCAGGCGTAAGCTATTCTTTAGATGGGATTCTCAAAATTATCTACCTTCCTGTCACAAGAAATGCTAAAAGTCACTCACACTGACAGAAGCAAATGAGCAGTCAGGTTACGTGGATAAATATTGAAGAAAAGCTGTGACAAAGTCGAGAGCGAACACCAAGACAGCGACGACCACGGGCGCTGCATTGAGCAGACTAAGAAGACACACCGAGCAGAAAACGATGAGCTGTTAGATGGAATTATAAATTTATCTAGCTTCCTCTCATCAGCATTTCGGCACAGGACTACGTAATGCACATACGTGGATGATCACTGGAAAGCTTTATTAAAAAAAAAAGTCCTCCACTTAGGTAAAATACCGTGTCCAACTCCATGGCTGGTGGATGCAGGATCCATTGAAGACACGTCAAGGTACCCTCAGCAATAAGAAACCAATCGCTCCGTGAGCTCGCATAGGAGCTGCGTGCCTCGGCGATTAGTTAGGTTGTCTTCTTTGCATTACATGTGGGCATGTGGCAAATGAGAGAGTCTTTGCTTGAAAAAGATTCGTTGCAGTGAAGGCAGGAAAAACAGCTCTCCTCTTTGTGGGTGCGGACGTGGTTCTTGAGGGTGCTTATTCGCGAAAAGGATGCCTTGCAATGAACACAGGAGAAGGGACGCTCCCCCGTGTGGGTTCGTATGTGGTTTCTGAGGGTGCCTTTCTGGGTAAATGATGCCTTGCAGTGGACACAGGAGAAGGGACGCTCCCCTGTGTGGGTGCGAATGTGGTTTCTGAGGGTGCTTTTGTGCCGAAAAGATGCATTGCAGTGGACACAGGAGAAGGGACGCTCGCCTGTGTGGGTGCGCACGTGCTCCTCGAGGGTACCACTCTGAGTGAATGTAGATGGACAGAGGTGACACCGAAGGGGGCGCTCTTCCGTGTGTATGCGAAGGTGCCTGATAATGTGTTCCTTGTTCTTGCTGACATATGTGCACAGCCGGCAGGAATGCAGTTGGCCTTGTGTGGACACCAAGGAGTCGTACTGCAGCGCTGAGGTTGGCAACGACGACGAGTCTGCAAAGCCATAGAGAGCGCGTGGGAGCCATTCTAAGAACGCGTGACACTGTGTGAAACTGTTTGTGCGCAGATGATCGAGCAAGTGTACTGCGTACGTAAAGCACATAATAATCTTGCATACCCTTCTCAAGGTTACACTGTTTACCATGCAACTTTATTCATCCAAACGTCAAGGGACTGGGATTACCTTCCCACCATCTTCCTTAGCTATCTTAAAACAGATTATAGAAGAGCTGCTTTAGTACATATGACCACCCCTCATATAAAACCCCTTCCTTTGGAGGCCTCTGAGGTATTATGGAAATATTAATCTTGGCTTAAACAGCTATCACGCTACTGAAGTGCATTCGCCTGGTAGCTGTTTCGCAGGAGTTTTAATAAATGCGGGCACAGCTACTATGGTTATCAGATGCCAACCCCTCCCGTTAATACGCAGTATGCCGGTGTAGTTAACGAGCTATTCTTAATTTTATGGGTACCGTACACAACGCTTGATGATGGAACAAATTCTGCTTTTTTTTTCACATACAATGCCCCACATGAAGAGGGACACTTGACAAAGCAGCGCATGAAGCATATATTGACAAGCGTACTTGACTGGATCATCATGGACGTCGCCTTGTTTAGACCCGTTTTTTCGCTGCCTTTACCCTAAACTTATACATGCGGGTTTTCGCATACTTCCATCTGTCTCAATAAGACTGCGTTCACAAGAAAATTCTGGAAATTGCACGAACACCAGTGACAACAACGGTCGAATCTACATTGGCGCACGCATAAAGCCGATTATCGACGATCAAAGTGCGCTCACATCTATCATTGCGCTAACTCTGTTGGGCATCAGTTGCTTCTCTGGGCACAAGTTTGCATGACGAAGAAGTTTATCTCTAAGTGGCCGGCTCCTCCTATTTGAGCGTTACAACGATGTGCCAGTATTTAGCGAGATGCAACAACGAAATTACCGCTACCGAGTCGGAAAATGCAAAAAATGATGAAAAATTTGCTAGGGCTAAAATGACATCACATTATTGGTGGTGAAAAGCCCTGGCAAAGATGGCAAAGTGATCAGTTTCTGTCATGTGTCGCTGCAGTTCAATCATTTACTTTGAATGTTCATGCAGAGCATCAACTAAAGGATAAACATACCACGGATAAACATACCAAGGATAAACATACCATTTGCAAGATGACAGCACCAATAAGTAATTCTTCCAATTTAACAAACACACACACACACACACACACACACACACACACACACACGAAATGTTGTGGTGAACAATATTATCAAGTATGGATTTGGATGCAAACGTCCCAACAGGAACAGCATCATGGGCCTGTGTATAACCAAGGAGTCTACAATACCTCTGCTATAGACTCATTTAAACAACAATTGGCAAGGCACAGCAATGCGAAAATAATGTGGCACTACCCAGTTGTCGTGATAACTCGCGATACTTGGAGCACATGGCTACCGGTGTTCTCTAGCTGCGTCATCGCTTTCCGCTGGAGGCACTGACCTGATTTTTCGTGGTACCAAAAGAAAGGAAGAAACTCTCTAAAACATTCTGATTCGATTGTGTCCCTCTGTGATCTCACTGCGCACTCCAGTGGCACAAAATACGCAGGCCATGAGGTGTTCCAAGCATCGCATCTCACTAAGCACTGCACAAACATTTTCACCTCATTGCAATGCACAGGAATGAAGGCTCTGAATGACAAGAGTGTCAATCACCACTACAGCCGGGATGAATGGGTTGGAAATAGAGGCACGACTGCTATGCGCTGATCACTGAAACACTGCTGTGAAATGAACTGCTTCCTTAAAATTTTCGATATAATAACGGGGCGAAAATGGAATTGTGTAATTGCAGTTTTTTTAAAAGAGCCAGTCAGAGGCAGTCACAAGTACAGGAGATTGCAATAGAATGATCAACTATTGAAAGTCCATAAAGCAGGGCAAACAAAGCGCGGGATCATTTCCAAGGAAAACGATGCCAAGGTGCATTTCTGGCGGTCTAAAGCACGCCTCTTGTTGTGTTTCCGTGGAAGATTTAGACAGATCTGGAACAGAAGAAAGGTGAGCGTTAAAATTAGTGCACGCACACAGACCTCTTAAGCGAATACCCAGGTATAATAAACTTATTTGAAATAGAATCTCCCCAATGCAATGTAAAAAGCAAGTTAATGAATTTTTTTCGTGAGTGTTAGCTTTTTTTGTGTTAACCAGTGCATTGCTTGCGTTTTTATGGCTCTATAAAGCGTATTATATAATTCGTAAAGATATAATTCCGCGTGTGTACGACACGGTCTTGTTGCTTTGCTTATTCTGTTCTTTTTTTCTCTCAGAAGAGAAGAGTTTTTATTTATTCTTCTTGTAGTGGTGCACACATGTGTCTTGCAGTTGTATCATTCGTGAATGGATGATCGCACTGCAGCAGCTGCTTTCTGAGTGAGTAGCCGAGTCAAGCACCTTATATGGGCCTCTCGCTACGTCCTCGAAAGCAAATGTAAATTGTCTTGAATAAATCCTCAATCGATCGATCAATCAATCAATCAATCAATCCTTTCACGCGTTGCATCAACCTTAGTAAGAGGTATCAAATGACATTTTAATGAACTATGGTTATAGCTTTCCAATTGCGTGGTTAGGATTTCAGAAACGAACTGCACGCATCAACGTCCAGTGTTGAACAGATGAATCTTAAGTGGACAGTAGAAACTCCAGCATGCTTCATTTGGTTCTTGGCAATAAACACATATTTCAACTGGCGCCTCTATGCTACGATAACGATTGGCACCTTGGATATTCTCATCAGGAAATCAAGCACACGTAATCAATTTTCATTTTCGCTCCACGTGTCGAAAATGTCGCGCCCCCTATGAACATTTGCTAAAGAAGTGCATGCATTTCAAACAACGTTATGATGCAAGAATGAAGTCATTGAGCGAACGGGTCATTGAGCGCGCCACATTCGCAGAGCACAGCTCTTCGTTCCTGCGCACACATCCATAACTGCAGACTGCTGATCCGAAGGTCGCGGAATCGAATCCCATGCGCGGCGGCTGCATTTCGACGGAGGCAAAATGTTGAGGCCCGTGTACTTCACGATGTCAGTGCACGTTAAAGAACCCCAGGTGGTCGAAATTTCCGGAGACCTCCATTGCGGCGTCTCTCATAATCATAGCTGCTTTTCGGACTTAAAGCCCCACAAGTCATAACTGCAGACTATTCACAACTGTAAGAACAAGTGATAGCCTCTTTACGTGCTGATCATGAGGCAAGAGCCGCTATAGTGGGATGTTATGTAGTAGTATCGAACACCTGGGGTTCTTTGACGTGCGCTGAAATCAAAGCACAGACAGCCATCGAAATGCGGCCGCAGTGGCCGGGATTCGATCCTGTGACCTCGCAAATTCATAACTGTAGCTAGCTATGTCTGGAAGCAATGACATATGGTCACCTGTTTTGTTTAACCTATAGCATGGTATGAACAAACGTACTCACATCTACGTTTTCGAGATATGACCTGACACATTCAATGAAACAACTTCAATCATGCAAGACTTATGTCATGACGCTCGATCACATTTTTTTTTCGGACGTAAGTTTCTATCCAGCAATTGCCGCGATCATAGTGCCATGTGGTCGAAACAGCGCATCTTCTAATTAACACCCTTTTAGCTGCCGTCATTCAGTGGTTTTGGCTTGTGAGTGGTGAGAACCACTGAAGGATTTTAAGGGCAGCTAAATGTAACGTTCCGTAATAAAAATGGCGTTGAATTTTCACAATGGAATTCGCTTCAAACGATAAACCGTCGTCAACGGCCTTTGAATCTTGGCGAAATCCCACGTCACGTTGTTGCCGTACACACTTCATTCTCTTGAACTGCGACTTGCTTGACTTCTTTGGTTTCTGAGCAACTGCAAAAAGAAAATGAACTTCCTATGTTCACACAGAAGTAGAGAACACAACGCACTAGTTATAGGAAGGCTTTGTATACATTGTTTGCACGCGCGTTGCTATACCGGCGGCTTCAGCGGCTTCGTCCACCATTGCTAGGTACCAGCCGATCCGTTTTACGTGCGGAAGACTTGACACGCTTCCCTGCGTTCCTTGTTTCATTCGCAATAATGCGCATATGCTTGATTTATTTGGTTGCCGATGAACGAGCAAAAGTACTGCAGGGATTAGTCGATGCTTGGACTGCGTGCTAGGATATTTTGCTGATTGACTGCTGACTCGAAATGGCGCAGAAACGACGCGCACTCCCGGCCGCGGCGGATCGAAATTAGATGCAGCCGAAATTCTAGAGGCCCGTGCAGTGCGTGTTATTTGTGGATGTGAAAAAAAAACTCCAAGTGGTTTAATTTTCCGGAGCCCTCCGCTATGGGGCACGCCTCTGATCACATCGTGGTTTGAGCTCGTGAAATATTAAGAACTATTATTAGGGCCGAGAGGCAGTGCGAATTGCTTCTTCGTGTGTATCTTCTCACGAAGAGTACCAATGTCGAGCGTGCTTCTTGCACCTGCATGACAGCTGCAGCGCTTTTCTGAAGCATAAGCGTGTGTGAGCAACTTACATGGCGGCTATGTAGGCTCCCTACCATAATGCACCGCACTTTGGCGCCGCTACCGTAGCCGGTGGCTGACCCGTAGAAAAGATGCTGGTAGCAATGGGGTTGTGAAAGGTTGTGCTTCGACAATCATTTCCTGGCGATACTTTATATTGCCGCGTAAAATGGTTGCGGCGCTAATGCACAACCGCAACATTAATTAGTGTAGGATGGCTAAACGTTGAGCAGTGTTTACATCTAATGTGCACATGCAATCGCAGAAAGATGAACAGCTACATCAGCTAAAGTGGCAAATCGCCTGTGCTTGATCGGAACCGCAAAATACAAACGAGATATCATGGTGTCGTTTACACTTACTGCTGCGAAAGAATGGGTTTTTGTGCGTTTTTGTCTCACACTGCTGAGTACGACGACGGGCTTCTACTGTAGTCACATGTTGCAATAGCACTGAGTTGTTGCCTCCAGAAGCACTCAGCTGCTGCCGCGCCGAGCGACTTACACACCTTTCTCGGCTGCAAGTCTGAGGAACCGGTCGACAAAACCAGCTAACTGATTATATCCACCTGCTCTTGAAGCAGGCCGTAGCTTCACATGTGCAGTCACATCAGTGCCGACTGCCAGCGGTCGTCGTCTCGTACCGTGCCCGCTCTGTGCCGGCAAGAACGTTGTAGTACGCAGGGCAGAATTCGAAATATTTGCGATACGGCATCGCCACAATTAAACCGCCATACGCAGCCGTCAGATGCGCGTTACACTGCACGGAGGACAAGTAGGCGACCCGAACGAGGTACCTAGCAATGGTGGACAGAAAGTGCAGACGACGGACCTGACGTCACGAGCAAACTACGCGTTGTAGGCCACTTAAACGGGCCCGGCAACACTTTTGTACGTATCGAGAAAGCACCTCCGATCCGTCCTGGAGGCTCGTGTGAACACGCCAGGCAAATATTGCTGCGCTACATATGCAGCAGGCAATTTGCACTCGGGTTTCGCAATACATTTGGAAAGCGACCGCTCTTTTAATAAAACACATAACTGGCATGGGCTATAAAATTACTGGGAAAGCTACCACTGGCCAATTCCCGGGTGCAGTTCGTGCCGCTGCCGTGGTGTAGCTTCAGAAGCTTGTCACAATGGTCAGAAGCTTGTCACAAGGTTGTCACTTTGAACGAATACGTTCAAAGGAAAAGAGAAAATGTTCCAAGGTCATGACGCGTGCTAGCGTAGCTTCTTGCTCACTATTCAACTTCATCTGTGTTGCTTGCAGCGCTATCGCTCTCACGGGGGGAGAGTGAACACGCTCGAGGGTAGAATTTCCCTCAAGCTTGACGCTGGAACTCGGGTAATACCTATCACATTTGAATTTTTTGCCTCATGCGATCTTGCAACACTCGGAAAAGTGTTGCAAGACCCTTTTAACGATCACTCATACGCACCTACTAACAAGACGAGGTTAGAATATCTATCCTTTTGCCGAGTATTCGAACCAGATAACATGCGAACCACATCTCATTGAAGCGTGTACGTAGGTGCGATTAACACAAGAGCCATAAAGAAGGAATGCGCGCGCATAATAAGTAATGAAATACGCGTAGAACAGCACACCAGTGCAGTGACAACGCTTTCATGCAGAGAAGAGAAATATGGTCCAAGGAAGACAGTCACTGTGTTGCTTTCACCTTATTAGTGCGCATGAACTTGTAATAACTGTGAAAATGTCGTGCGGGAAAATGACAGTACGATAGTGACACACGCAGTAGTGGCACGCACGCACAAGCTTAATTTTGCCCACCTGGTGTTCATTAAGGGTCATGGAAATCTAATAAGCGTTGGTAAATGCATTACACCCTCTTCGATCCGCTGGTGCCATAGCGACAGGAATCGAGCCCTTATACTTGAGCTTATCGGTGTGGCGCTTTGCTCGCTGCGATAAAACTTTTTTATCGGTCAAGTGTGTCGGTGTGAGGTCAGGCGGCTACTAAGGGAATCCCTGTACCTCGCGCGACACAAATTTGGTCTCACTAGACGAAGACACAGCGACGACAGGCGTCAACAACGCGATAAGCTCTTGTACCGAAAACAAAGGACGCTAAACGTATGACACAAAAAAGCCTAAATTCTTGTGCAGCACTGTTCAAGGAAATGGGAAAAATATGCCTCACAAGTTCAGTCCGAAGCTTTCTTTGATGGATGAAAGATCGCCTGTCGGGTCGCGTTGACCGTCGTCGTACGCGGGTGAAGACGCGGTGGTACTCATCGTCTAGTGGGGATGGCGAGTGGCCATGGCTGTGTGACCGAGGCCCGTTCCTTTGAGCTGTCGTCTGATCGGCGGATTTCACTACGAAGGGAAACCCGTAGACGACCTCAGGCAAGAGGTTTCGTCACCACAACTGTCGCCTTTAGGTGCAGTCCTGGTTATCGCCTCAAGCCGCTCTAGCTGTTGGCGATAGGCAGGCGACAACCACACTTGCTGTGTACGCCGTCACAGCAGGGAGCTCTCAGCGTCTGCACCACTAACCGGGCAGCACTTAGTCGTCTGGTCCGCCCAGGAACTGCCACGGGAGCTCCAGGAGCGGCGCACTGGGCCGGCGCGCCCTCTATCTTCCGAATTTCCATCTTATCTGAGCATGCGGCACTTTCCTGAGCCTTCTGATCGCTCTGCTGATCCTGCTGGTACCGAGAGTGCCACTGATCCTTGGCTGACCTTTTAGCAGCGAAGCTGCTTAAGTTCACGTGAAATCCTTGTCGTGCCAGCTTAAACAGCGAAGCTGTCTGAGTTAGCCGTAATTTGTCAGGCATCATGCAATACGACGCGACATTGCATTGGGTGATTTGGGCAAGACATGCGACGTGACGTTTCGTTACGTGATGTTGCCTGAGAGATGTCCCGTGACATTTGGTTATCTGATTTTGGCGCGAACATGTGGCATTGCATTAACTGATTTTGGCGGCAAATTTTACGTGACATCGCGTTGCGCGATTTTTTGGTGATCACGTGACATGTCCCCTAAAATCACGTAACGCAACGTTGAGCGACGTACTTCCGCCAAGATCTCTTAATACAATGTCGCATGACATGTTCCCGTTAACATATCAAACGGCTATCAAGTGACACGTTTCAGAAAACTATCGGCCAGCTTCTATCGGCTGCGACCTGGCTTGACGCCTGTCAGCAGCGTCAGCAGCGGAAGCTGCTGACATTTTTTGACAGGCGGAAGCGCTGCTGACAGGCGGAAGCTGCTGACATTTTTTTCGTTTTCTCGGTCTTCCTTTTTAACCTACGGCTAAGGTAATCAGCAAGTCCTGAAGGGAAATACACTGGACGCGCAGCGTTACAGCACCCAACGTTGTGAAGTCATCCTCCTGTAGCCACGTACCTCCAGAGAAAAGGGAGGCCGGGAGCACGATTAACAAGACAAGTAAAAAGAATTACACGAACAGCAGCGCTGTTGTCAGTTTCTCTATCACCGCTGCCGCATCTCATGAGCCTTTTCAAGATCAAAGTGTTATCAACTAGGCCGATTTTACGTGCACCTTAATCTATATGCCGATATATCATTTTGCTACCTTTCATTTTTCAGTCGTCACACTGTAAGGCCAAGGTACGTTTCCGGAGATCCCTACAGAAAAGTTTGCGAAGGGCACGCAGTGATTTCCTTTGACATGTACGACGAACGCAGACGAAATTGTCACGATCGCGAAATGTGAGCACAAGGAAATATGAGTTGCGCGAACGAAGACATGTGGCCAGTGATATGAACGATTGCACATAATCACCGAATGTCTGTGTGTGTGCGTGTGAAAACCTACATTTTATATACAGGTGTGATGTTACACATTCGAAGACATATCTGCACTGTGACACGTGCTGCATGTTATCCCATTTACTTGCCTATAAAAAGCCCCACCACTGTGGCCTAGTGGCTATGGCACTTCCGCTTAACCGAAGGCCGCAGAATCAAATCTGAGAGATCTGTGAGGCCATGAATATACACAGGGAGGCAGACAGGTGTGTAAGTGTGCCCTCAATTGCCCTAACGAAAAAGGAGATTGGCTTACTGGAAGGGCGCATGCGCGACGCGTAGCTTGGCACCAGTAGCTTTCTGTGAAGGCAGAATGGTGACGTTTCTTCAGTTTAGATGTTTTTTACACTTTATATGATATGTCACATGTCCAAAGTAAAATTTTCAGTTGAAGTCTAGCGGTCGTCCTGTGTGCTTCCTCCTCTGTCCTTGTTTTGTTCCGCTATATTATGTTTTTAAGATCAAATCCCGGCCCCGCGGCGGATGGACTTAGATGTGGCCGAAATGTTGAGGCCCGTGTGCCGTGGGATGTCAGTGCCTCTTAAAGAACTCCAGGTGGTATAAGTTCAGGAGCCCTCCACTATACGGCGTATCTCATAATCATATCGTGGTTTTGGGACGTAAAGCCCCAGAAATCAGCCAATAACAAATTTCAATGTTCACTTTGCTTGGACATCGTCCTGAAAAACTGCGATTTGTTAGTCGTCCGCCAGGAGTAAAATCACTGCCCAGTGTTATTTCTTCTTGCTGTTGCCAGCACTGGTTTAGTCGTTTGTTTACGCTAAATACCCTATGTTGTGGCCAGCGGACTCTTTATACTGTAAGCTCTCTACCACAAAATAAAATGTCGAAGGTGTTCATTCAAAATCGCAAGCCTAGCAATTCACGTTCTCAGAGCGAGTACCATTTTTCCTCTAAGCAGACGGTTCACCACACATAAACGCGAGATGCCATATCCGTCAGAAGTTTCAAAAAGTTCGACTGGCCTGAGCCGCTGGACGACGTTTCAAAATGCGCTCCAATCGATTTGTCGATGCCAGAGCACATGCGTTCTGTTGCTAACCGGCAGATCTTCTGTCTGGGAAGCGTCGTTGCGTATTAGTCAACAAACAAGGGTTAGCTCTGTTTCATAGCTGATATTGTGGATGGCCACAGTCGCACATTTTCCTTTATAAGATCCTTTATAAGATTGAGTAAAAATTTAGCACATCTGCGCCTTGTGACGGTGAATCATGTTCGTTTACAGTACACTGCCAACGCAAAGGTATAGCGATGCGAAAGCGAGGGACGCATATCATCACAAGCCCTTTTCGTCCTCCCGTTTGTCCAAAGTCAGCTAGCAGTTGCTCTCCTCCGTTTGCAAACGGTAGCTACGGGGCGAATCACTCAGACGACCGCTTGTAGTTATGTTTACACAGCGTGCGTCAGCTGCGCCTCGCAAATAACGTGACCATCTCGGCTGAATGTGAATTAAGACTGGTCACCAAACAAAATGAACGAAATTCATAGTCTGAAGGCCGCGCAGAAACCTGAGAAATGCTGACCGACACGATCCGATGCATATATGAAGCGACTGCTCGTCACTTCATATATGCAACTTAGCTAAAGGCTACGCAACTTTCCTAAGGGTTGCGTAGGCTTTATTTTAGATGATGAAGCCATTGATTACACGAACACGGTCTTTCACGGACGACTCTAAACTTGCACAGGATTGATTGTGGTTACTGTGTTTGAGGGTTAGGGCCTCTTCTATCGTAACGTATAGCCTGCTTGACACGACAGAAGCAACAATCTATGTCACGTGCACGTGCATGTTGCTTATATTCATGTTTTATGTCCAATAAAAGGGTTGAGTTGCGAGTCAGCGCTAGTTGTGTGTGTGTGTGTCGTTTCTTTCCCTGTCAGTCCGGTTGCCAAGTTGTGGTGCGCTCTTGCAGTCCAGTATGAACCGATACCAACTCGCCCAATATACCGTCTTATTGCTCCTTGCATGAGCACATTAGATCAATGCACGATGATTCTTGGGTCTCTGTAGCACATCGAGTTAAGAAAAAGCAATGTGGCACAAAACTCTTGACCCATTTGCGGCACTCTTTAGCCACATCGATGTTAAAGGTACCATACACGAGGCTATACAGCTAGTCCGGGAAGCGTGGCGTTGCTATTCCCATTGTTCTTGTCTGTATGAGTACGAATGCAAACTGTAGTGTTCAAGGTATGTACGTAGTGAGCCATCATTGTAGTTCTTGCACAGATGCGCAGATAGTTCCAACGTGCTTGTTGGGTCTCCTACTGTGTGTGTTTTCAGTGCTCACGGACGAATCAGTGAGCTGTAGAAATCGGTGTAGCGGGACAAGAACTTCTCGCACAGACATCTACGTACCCGTGCCCGCGCCACACACAGCCTCCTTTTGCAAACAAGTGGAGCAGTGGTGGGCGCTGTTAGGAACCCTTGAACATTCGCTGAGATGCCAGCGTTCGGAGGAAGGCAATGACAAAGGATGGCGCAGAGGGCTATCGTCACTGGCGAGATTTTCGGACCGCATATTTAAGATTTATAGTCGGCCGTTGGTGGCCTCATGGAAGAAGACAGAGTGGGCCGTTTTTATAACGGTATGACCGATGACGTTTACCGCTCTCTCATGCTCAGGAATAGTCTCATGTGTGGATGATGCGATCAATAAACTGCGAGAAACTCAATGGCTGAGGGATACCGCAGAAGCTGGTTTCTAGCATATCATACCCTTGTGTACCTTAAGTTATTGGAATGTCTAGTGATTATGTTCAATGAAGGTGTACGTGTGCCACACCTATGATGTTCATGCCTTCATTCTGCTTGCTCTAAGCCAATGTACCAGGTTGTGACGTACATAAGAGAGAAGATGGCCCATGTGACTTATCAATATTACAGTCTACTCCATCGCCATGGCATGGAGTACGGTGGCCGCTGGGAGAATGGCCGACAGTGTTTAGTCTGAAGTAGCAGCTGTGTCCGAAAGGGGTAATCTTCGTAGAGCGAGAGAAACAACACTGTTACGATGCTAAAGAAAATAACTTTGCGTCCAGTACATACAGTGCGTCCAGTGCATACGCAGAAATCACAAACCACGTAATCGTTTGGCAAATTAGAAACACCATTACCATAGAAAGGAATATGGCTTCGCCACATCACGTCGAATCAGTGATAATACAAGGAACCGATCGCACTCTCAATTGCCTAGGCAGAATCTTCCCCAACATGCATGCGCTGTGCTTACGTCACCTTTTTTGTAACGTATATTGTCACGTGGTGGTGAAGATGAAGGTTGCAGGAAACCTGAAAGTGCTGACAGCCAAACTGTTTTAAATGCGGAGCATTTCTTAGTCGCACGATGTCGCGCTTCTGCGTCGGCGGCGCCGTCCACACCCCCACTGCGCATGCTCGGCTCGTCTCGTGCTGGCCCAGGAATACACCCGCAAAACTGTCGCTCCAGGCGGGCGTTCAGCAAGCCGAGCATGCGCAGTGGGGGTGCGGACCTCTCCCCCGTACTCCCCTCCCTCGAACGCGGGCGGTGTGTATATAAGCGGCGGAGCGCGCGTTCGGAATTCATTCAAGGGCGTCTTTACTTGGCTTTTGCGCAGTGGGGGTGCGGACCTCTCCCCCGTACTCCTCTCCCTCGAACGCGGGCGGTGTGTATATAAGCGGCGGAGCGCGCGTTCGGAATTCAGTCAAGGGCGTCTTTACTTGGCTTTCGCTTGACTTGACGCTTTGCTCAAGAATAATAAAGACGAAATAACAATTAAGCATTCCCAAACCATACCCAATTACGCAACATTCACGCGATGCCCCCACCACTCTGCGACGCATTTACTCGAGTTCCCCCCGTGGGAAGATGCGGGCGTAATTTTTTTTTGGCGTAACTACGCGCAGCAAAGAAAAGCAAATCACACAGCGAAACAATAGCGGCGTGAACTAGCGTAGACCATGAAAACACCCACAGCGAAACACGTTGGCTTTTATGCATTCGCCACGGTGAGTTCTGGTATTATCACTGATGTTCTAGAAGGCACTCAAATGTACGTGTCCGGCATAGAAGGTTTGTAAAAGGATCGCCACCACTGCAGAAGCAGCATGCATGAAAGTAGGCGTAGCCTGCGCTGCGTGTGACAAGCAAGCGATAAGGGGCGCTTCCCGTGAAAAAAACCAAAGCAGTTGCACGTGCCAATATATTTGATTTTTGACAGCGAAGCGGCTGTAGTCAGCCGTAAAATGTCTCTGGTCACCACAAAAACGCCGCTTCGCGAAGCCAAACAACCAGCCACGCTACAGTTGACGCAATAATGTTCGACATCGCGTAGCCGTGGATGTTTAGGGTACTTATTCAGCTTAGGCTGGTAAATCGATAGCATGTGATTCCTATTCGATTGCTAATCGAGAAGCGCTCAGTCATGAGTAAATCCTGAAAGATGCCGGGGATGATCTGGCAGTGCGTATAGATTAGCTTGAGGGCATGTATGTAGCAGAATGCCATATAGTTACTTGATAGCCAGCTAATAGCTGATGAATGTTTAATCGCTCATCGATCTATACCCAATAAATAAATGTTGGAAAATGTCAACGACATGGTGATGCCGTTGTTAGCCCTCGAGCATGTCGATACTATGTGACAGCCGATCGATAGGTAATGGAGAATTTATCGATCATCGATAAAACTTGTGAACTGCCATGAATGACTTGGCATTTCATCTCAGGGGAATTTTGTTCGACTCTTCTTATGCATGATTTCTCGACACAAGGCTCCACCAGCTTTGATGTGCGTTAAACTAAAGCCCCTAGATATTTTTACCGTTAAAAAAGATCTAGGGACTTTACGTTAAACCTGGTGCGACTAAAGTCCCTAGATCTTTTTTTCCGTTTTTAAGTAGCGACAACTACCTCCTCTCCCGGCACCCTCTCGCTCAAAGCCCGCGTCGGCAGCCATGTTCTTCCTAAACACGTGGAGAGGAGCACGCGCGCGCAGGTAGCGTCCGGCCGTCAACATACGCGTTCCTATCAAATGTGATAGTGGACTTGCCATATGTAAGGAAACGCCTACGCCTACTGAAACGCGCAAATTTCTTTGACGGTCTTTCGCTGCAGCATAAAAGTAACAGCTTTAGGAAGAACATGGCTGCCAAAAGCAACGCCGACCAATCAGATGCGCCAGCGGCACATCAAAGCTTTTCGCTACTTAAAAAACGGTAAAATATCTAGGGGCTTTAGGTGCGACGTAGCATAAACTTCCACAATGCTTTTGTTCATCTTCATTTTGGAAAGGCTCGCCGTGCAGGAGACGAGGCCTCTTGTTTTGCTTGAAAAGTGGTTTTGTTCGTTGCAGGCGCTGCCTCTATTTTAGCGGATATTAATATGGAGGAGACCGAAAGTAATGTTGAATGTACCACATGAACTCCTTCCTGCATAGTGACAGCGTCTTGAGCAGTACAAGAAGCGTACTGGCGCTTCGTGATGCAGTTACGCTCCGAATGTTTCCAGTAAATATTTCGGTACTCCTATATTTAATAGGAAAATATAAATAGTGAACTACTTATGAGTCGTTAATGTGCGCTGACACCATATCGGCGAACCTTGTCGGCGAAACGTGTCCAAGCGTAACAAGTAAACGACTACGTCACACCGAGCAAACTCAAATTTAACCTATTCTTTAGATGAAATTATCAAAGTTATCTACCTTTACATGCCCATTACTGCATAGGCTGACTTACACTGACAGAAGAAAAGGAGCAGTCAGGTTACACTGATTCATATCGAAGAAAAACAAGAACAGGACGAAAGGAAGGCAACCAGAGCCAGAGCAGACTAGAAGGTGACATTTAGCAGGCTAGCATTCAAGGATTAGCTTTAGATTGAATTATTAAATTCCCGTGCGATAGGTTTATTTGCTATGCAGGCATATGTACTTATGGGAAGAGCCGCCGCATTCTAGTGGTTGCGCACATGGCACATCGGTGGTCCTGGTTCTGTGCCCCCCTACTGCTTGCTAGGTTGCGTGTCTGTCTGTTTACTTGTTATGCTCCCATTTATATCGTAAGCTACAACAAACACCTGTGGCGTATACCCACCTACCACATGTCGCGCTCCACGCGGGTATGAACCACACGTGATCGCAGTATCGTTATTCGCGACCTACCAAAGTGTATGATGTTCTTCGTGCGAAGGTCACTAATTAATGCTTGTCATACATTTTGTACCCCGATTCCCAAATACTGGAGCATACCAGGTGAACGAGATGACCAGGAGAGCATCAAGACATAGGCGGCTAGAACTGATTCGGATTTATTGCGGTGTCGGATTCCATCGGTGGTAGATGCAGGCTCCATTCAAGGCACATGAAAGAAGCCTCCACAAAAGAAACCCGTCGCTTAATACGCCTCGAATAGCAGCTGCGTGGCCCTTGGTTATTAGGTGCCCTTCTTTGCATCGCAGGTGGACATATGGCGTATGAGAGTGCTTTTTCTTGAAAACGAAGCGTTGCAGTGAACACAGAAAAAAGGGCGCTCTCCTGTGTGGGTGCGCGAGTGGTCCTTGAGGGCACTACTCCGATGGAACGCAGCTGGGCAGAGGTGACACCGAAAGTGGCGCTCACCCGTGTGTATGCGAAGGTGCGTGTTCATGTGTCCCTTGTGCTTGCTCACATATGTGCACAGCCGACAAGAATATAGTTGACCCTGTGAGGACACCAAGGACCGGTACTGTAGCTCTGCGGGTAGCAATGAAGAGGAATCTGCAAAGCCATAGACACCACACTTGAAAGTCATTGGAAGCATGTGTAACGCACTTCATTAAACTAGATTACTGAACCAAGCAATCGAAACCTTTGCTGCACTTCTATAGGAAGAGATAACCTTGGCTTAACCAAATGCCAGGTTCCCACAGTGTTCAGAATAGTCACCTAATATGGTCCTTGCACGACTCCAACTTCGTCAATCTGTACAGTATTTACTACGCTTAATGCACGTCAACATCTCCTGCCACTAACTAAGGGTCCGACTTCGATGAGGTTACTGTGCTGTAGTTAAACAGGTATCTTTAATGGTTACCTGTACTACAGAAAACATCATTTAAAATGCCTATTAATATTTCTTCTACGCATGTATCCGTAAGATGCGACACATGATGAAAACCTACTGATATATCAACTCATGAGGGATACCGACACTGGTATTTGTCTGTTTTTCATGGCAACTGGCAGAGCGTCACCCTGGTCCACACTTGGTTTGTTTAGTGTTTATGGATAGTGCTTCGACGAAAGCATGAAGATACTAGTAAATCATAAATGAAACTTGTTCTGTCGGTAAAGACTCCGTCTCGTACGAAACTTCAAAAACAAGTATTAAAATTTATCACTACACAAGACCCATCATCGCGAATGAACAGAGCGCTGTATATTCAAGCAATATTTGAAACGCCATAATCGCATACCCTAAATCCATAAACTACGTCAAGAATGTGCGATCCCCGATCAATTAGAAGCGCTACATGCGTTTGAGCCATGGGAGCATTTTCACCACTAGCGCACACACTAAACCAACTTATAAAGCAATATAACAATGGTGTAAATGGTTAAAAAGAGAAAGAAGTGATAGCGACGCAATATGTGGTGGGAGAAAACTGCGAAAACCAATTAAGTGCAATAAGAAGATCATTGTTTCACGAATAGCGACACTGTAGACGAAAAGAAAATCTGCACTCGCGTGCTGAATAACAGTTTCGTATTAACATTTAGAAGCACAACAATATAAGGAGCATGAAGTACTGCAGTGATAAATTGTAGAATAGTCGACAAGATTTATGTTGTAGAGTTGAGAACCATTGGTGAGATACAGCAGTGACAGAAATGCACCGCTATACCATGTGCTGCGGTAACACACCTACAAAACCACTTCTAAGGTCTGCACTGTAAAACAAAAATGCGCAAAGTTGAAAAGCCGCAATTGCAAGACTTAATTGTCACTCTGGGCGAGACACTGCATTGGCACAATACTATATGCCTTGGTCTGGAACTTGTTCACTGCAATGAAATTTATAAAGCTCTTCAAAATGACGATAGGCTGAGGCACAAAGCAAATATGGGATGTCAGATTTCTAAAATAACACATCAGTAAGAGCCATTAGTGCAGATGGTTCCATTAACAAGTCTCAAATTCATGAAGAATCCATCAGCAAAAAAGCAAGTCATTTGCATGGTTAGAACGCTGGGATGCATTTTTGACAATGTCCGAACAAGGCAGGCCACTTGGATTTTCCGTAGATTTCTGCGCATCTGGAACGGAACGGAGAGCAATGTTCCAATCAGCACAGCACACGACATTTTACCCTTGTTGTCAACATTACTTGGTGCTAATGAAGCATCGAATTACTTCAAATTCTTGAGATTATCCTTTACATTTGTAACTGAGTAACTAATTTCACGAACAAGTTACGCCTATCTGCTTACATTATTGAAGAAAAACGGAAGTATACGGCAGTTCAACGCAGCTGTCGCCAATGTGCGAACTTCCGCAATGAGAAATGAGGATGTGCGGTATTTATTCGTTTACTTTGTTTAGTGGCCCACAATGAAGAGATATTTCATACGGCTTTGCTATGCCTGGATTCTTTGCAGTATTTGATATAGATGCACACAATTTGATCATTAACTATCTTCATTTTTTGCGGTGCTGATAAGACGTATCCTCCTTGAGCAGCAGCAATAATGAAGCGCGGCATTTCAAACAGGCCCAAGATACGGGAATGGGGGCATTACGGAATCAGAACATCGGAGGGCACCACTTTCGCGGAACAACGCTGTTCTTCCAGTGTATACACAAGTGTTTACGCAATGAAACGAGGAAAGATAACCGACAGAGATTAAAAAGGATTGTGAGTGAAGGTGTCTGTGTAACGAGCGTCAGAAGCTGCACGGAAAGAGGAAGACAAATAGAATGTGACATTTTATAAGAAGTCATTTGACCATAGGAGTGGACGAATCTGAAAAAAAAAAAAAAACTTGCCACATACCTTCCAGTCACCTCAAAGTACTCGTCCATGGTCGTTAGCATCCTTAGTTATTGTATTTCGCGAAAAATTGCGTGACCTCTTTTGTTTCTCGAAAACTGCGGAACAAAGTGAACTTGCAGTATTGTGACATTGGGAGACAACACTACATGAAAATCTAAGAAAGGGTTCATATTTCTTTTTTGTGCCACGAAATCCTGGCTCATAGATATCCGCTAACTAGATCCGGTTGCCGTTGTTCAACGTCAGGCAGGGTAGAATATGCTAACCACAGCTCATTCAGAAGCACAGAGTGGGCGCTATTATCACCAGGGCACAAAAAGTACGCAGCTTGTGATTTAGAGCCAGATCACAGCGAAGCTGACCGAGTTTTTGCTAAAACAGGTCACTTTATGGTCACATGATATTCTGACAACATGTCACGCAATCCCGAAAATCACGCGACGCAATGACGCTCGACATGTTCCCGCCAAAATCACGCAACGAACTGTCACAGGATATGTTTCCGCGAACATCACGTAACGGAACGTCCATTTCCGGTTTCCGCCAGAATCACATAACGCAATATCATGTGGTATTACATGATGCCTGACAAATTACGCCAAGCTTAAACAGTTTCGGTGTTAAAAGTGGCAAGGCTGTTTTCGCGGTTTGCCTTCGCTGCTGAAAGAACGAATGCGCAACCATGATATGAGCCGAAATACACACTGCAGCGTCACACCAGAGCAGTAACATGTTCATTCAGGTAGGCACATACCCGAAGGAAGACAATGTCTTAAAACACCTTTGCGCACGTAAAAAACATTTACGAGAATAAGTGCCTCGAGCGGGCTAGTGCAATGAGGCACACCATTTTGGTGGACAGCCGATTAAGTTCGACAACATGGTGTTGGTTAGGTGCTGTAAATCTGAGCAATAGGGTGTTATTTGCATGCCGACCCCTCGAAACGCTGTTACCACGGCCGGCATTCGAATCCGCATCCTCTAGCACTGAGCGCGAGGCCCTCTTCGCTGTGACGGAATAGTCATTTGGTCGTCGCGTATGCTTGCGCGTGACATCACATGGCTGTCAGCGGACGAGGTGGTCGAGTAGGCGGGAACTAAAATTTGTCTTACTTCACGTATGTGGAGGACAACTCTGTAGCGCGGTGACCACGTGTACTAACAGCCACAGACACTGAACATGCAAGTGAACACAAATAAGCTGAAGGTGTTCGCAGCAGGGTGTTCAAGGAAATGAAGAAAGGACGTCTCACAAGTTCAGTCCGACGCTCTCTCTCGCTGACAGAAGATTCCCTGTCGTCGACACCCCTCGCAGGCGAGCTAAGGCACTGCGGCAGTGGCCGTCCTCAGCACAATGCGACGGCGCCAAGGCATGCCACCGGGGCGAGGTCGTGCGAGCACAGGTCTGGTCGTCGGATTCCACTACCAACAGCGATGTGAGGCCACTTCAAGTAAGAGGACTTGTCACCACGATAGCCTCGCGTAAGCCTCGCCCTGATCATGGCCTAGAGTCACTCCAGGATGTGGCAATAACGAGGCAATAGCCACAGTTGCTCCACACGGCGTCACAACAGGGGCCTTGCAGCGTCTCCACCAACGGCCAGGCAGGTCCTGATCTTCCTGCAAGTCCAGGAACGCAACAGAGCTGCAAAAACAGCGCAGTGGTCGATAGTGTCCTCCTGCATCTTCCGCGTCTCGAGCTTGACTGCGCGTACCACACGGGTCTCACCTGTTAACTTGCTTGCTCCTTCGAGCGTGCCAGCTCACGCTGGCTTGTCTTCTTTCGGCCGGGAGTTAAAAAGAAAGACAAAAGCTGCAAGGATGTGGAAGCTTACGGGAGGTGCTACGACACATTTCTACCTTAAACGAGCACAATAAATAGCGGACCCGCCAAAGAATTACAGGAATGACACTGATCTTGCCAGCGTCTTCCCTTCCTTTCACAGGTCCAGCATGTCACGGGTTCTTTCTAATTTCTGCTCCGCAATCCCTCACGCCCAGCTACCATTTTCTTGTGTTGGACCTATCAATCGTCAGACTGGGCCATATCAGTGTAGATTTTATTGAAAAATGTCCGTCCTTCTATTTCGTTCGATATCGACGGTTGACGTAGATCAACGCCTGTCAGCCGTGAAAAACGAAGGCATGGATACAAATGGGTTGTGTGAGCAATGCACGTGGACAGCGGGGCTAACACATGACAGCGAAAAAACGTTTTTACAGACTAAATGCTCATATTTTGTTGGGAAGGGTGATGTCAACTCTCTAAGAGAAACGCGCAGTGCTGTGGGCTGCAAGATATACAATATCCATCCTTCTAACAACTCAGAATATTTATCTTTCCATGTCCGCGTTGTTGAACAGTTAATGGCTTTAACATCCTCGTCCTGCGCAGTCAAGGTGAGTGCCTCAAAGTACACATGGTGTCGTTCTTCTCGGTCTTCGGTGGTTTGCGCTTTATCATTCTAATATATATGGTCTGTGAGAAAACGTTCAGGCCGAAGACTCTTCCTTTTTATTGTTCCGAGACCGAGACCCGCAATCCATGCCCAAGCGAGGATGATGAGCATTTACAGGTGAGAAGATGAGGCGAATGAACAATGCTCACACTAATTCTCCGCGCGCTGAAGCGGTCAGCCTGGCCGTGCCTTAGACTGGGGAGATACGCCTAACGAAGGGCTTGAGACGTGAAGCATGGGCAATCTCTGAAAAACGGCAGGAAGTCAGCGACGGTCGCGGATAGCTCAAGGGGAGTAATAAGATAGTTCACAGGAGGTGTTTGCTGATTAATTATATAGGGTCCAAGGAAATCGCAACTGGAACTTTTCGCACAATCCGGGAACAAGAGTAGGCGTCCATAGGAGCACCCAGTCGCCGGGACTGAAAGAGAAGTCACCATGAGATCTGTCTTGCCGCTCCTTGCGATCGTGTTGACTGGCTTCTGTCCTGAGTCGAGCAAGTTAACAGCATTTTTCAAGTCGGCAGAGAAACTGTTCAGGTGTAGCTGCCCAATTGACAGTTGCAAGGTTGAAGAATGAAGCATCGATCGTGTAAGCCGGCGAACGGCCGTAATCGATGCAAAAAGGCGAGTACCCGGTATTGGCATTGAAAGCGGTTTTATGGGCAAACGTCACAGATGGTAACATTGCGTCATGGTTATCGTGATTTCTTCCCATATACATTGATATCGTATATATCAGGGTGCGATGGAATCGCTCTGTTATACCATTGGCGTGAGGGTAGTATGGTGATGTCTTGTGAACTGTGCCGCAAGTTTCAAGCACTTCATCGATGACGCAGGACAGAAAGTTTTGCCACGATCGCTTACGGCTTAGGAGGACGCGTGGCGCACCATGACGCAAGATAACGCAGGTAACAACGGTACCTTGGGGCAGAACATCGGGCCAAGGTGCAGGGTTACCTGCACTGACCAACGCTCCGCTGTCGTAAAACCGGACGAGGCGGTTTTCGACACCCGGTTCATCGAGTGACAGACAGACAGACAGATAGACAGGCAATGTCATTGGCGCTTAGGTAGCTCAAGAAAGACTATGGTCCTTAATAGTAATAACTTGGCTCGGAATAGCCACTCGACCACCGTGGCGGGGCTTCCACTGTTTTGCTCTATTGCTGTATAACAAGAAATAGACAGACGCTTGCAAGAGAGCGCCGACGGATGCATGTGTCGGATGTCTGCAAGGGCTCGCCTTATAACGCAGTGCTCATATCAGTCCTGCTTCCTAGTGTGCTTCTATTTTCACTAATGTTTTATGATTTATTGTGAAAACATTGCTAGCTGTACCCTATGTGCTAGCGTTCCTAACACGTGTTTGAACTGGTTCAGTGTCGGGAAGCGGTTCGCGAACCGTTTCAACGTTTTATTTCGCTAAACCGGAACTGAACTAGAGCGAAATAGGGCGCGTTGAACCTAAACCATAATCCGAACCCGTATTTTTATCGGCTCGACACAACAGTGCGGAGATTTTCGAGAAATATAAATCCATACTATTCAGCGATTCTCGTAGAATATATGACGGTAACCTGCGTAAGGAGTGTGCTATAAGAATGGAAGAAACGAAAAATAGAAGTGTTCGCGCTGTCTGCGATGCGCTGGTAGAGCTATCTCGGAGTGTTTCCACGCCCACACAGACTTAGGTTGTGAAGTGCGAAGCGCCGCTTTTTGCGCTACACGAAGTGGTGAATCGTGTGACCAATGAATTGCGTGAACGGTAAATGTGCGACGCGTGAAAGAAATCCAGTGTGCCGGAAGCATCATTTAGGCCCCCGATTTGCAATCTATATATCATGCACATTGCGCAACCTTGTGGACGGACAACGACTAGCTTGCCCAATATGCTCGCGACTGCTCTACCGCGCATTTGGTATGACTGAAAACAACCGACAACCAGCAGTAGAACGTGCATAGACCTTGATTTCACGGACCACAAAGCTGTGATAATGAAGGGAAGACGGAATCCAGAACTCAACATGACATACAAGTTGTGACGAATAAAACATTTTACATAATGTACACACGCGTTATCACGCATTTATATGCGCGAGTGGGGAATGTCACGGGTGATTCACGCTAAGAACGGTCGCCTGTGCTTCGTCCACTCGTCATGATTCCCTTCGTGGAGATGCCTGGATTTTTTTTTTTCGCTAATTGCACTTTGAGAAATTCAATATTGTTTTCACTATAACGTACGTCTGCGCCTAGGCAGAGGGCCTGCATGGTCTCGTGCTTTGGCTTTCTGCACGGCGCTTCTCTCAAAAGGTTATTTGTGCCGTGGACACTGACGTCAACTCGGGCTTGTCCGCGACAGCAACTCCTTCACGCTTACGCGTTGAGAAACATCTCACACCTTTTCTACCGATAGCGCGTATCTAATACCAGGCGCACACCACGTTCGGCATGCAGAAACATTTTCCGGGCGAACCACCTTACTGGCCCGGACTGTCGGTGTCTAAAGTCGTCCTGGTCACGTGCTTATACAGCTGCATAATTGGTCAAAATCAGTTCAACGTAATGTAACATGATTCGGAATAATTTAAGACAGGAATAATGATTATGTAATCGCATTAAACAGCAATTCGTTAAAATCGCTTCTGACACAGCAACCCCATGCGTGCACTGGTTGAATGCACTGATCCTGGAATCGGCCCACACTCCCTCTTTGCAGAGCGAAAGTGCACTGTCGATGGAAACTGGTTCAGCACAGCGATTGACGTTGTTCCTGCGGGTAACACCGTCGCATCGCTGCTTCGCTACTCTCCAGGCTTCACCGCGGTGGAGCTGTATTATTTTTCCTGCAAGTAACTGACAACACTTATTCACATAGAACCATTATGTGTGCTTGTAATGACTGTTATAGTTCTTCCTGCTCACTGGGCTTAAGACGACCACAACGTGCTCAGGGACGTCAGTTTATTGCTAAAATCCTAATGGTATAGACAAATAATGAAGGAAAATGGCGGCGCTTTATTGCGTCCAAAGTTTGCGCCAGCTGCTAAACATAGTACTCGCAAATAAACAATATTCTCAGAATGACATATGGATGGCACACTTGCGCATACTGCTCAACAGAGAGGAGTCGTAAATGTATAGCAGGCTCCCTTGTTACGCACCCCACTCCTTTGCTTGTTCGTTGATTTATTTCTGAGGTTTCTCCTCATATAACAATGGTATAATTATGAGGGACGCCATAGGGGGGGAGCTGGGAAAATTTCGACCGCATGGGGTTCTTCAGCGTGCACCGACATCGCACAGTACACTCGTCTTCCCTCGGTGAGCGTAGCTTGTCCGCAAAACGTGACAATACGCAATCAGCGGAGCAAATCAAGGACCAGGTCACACCGACCAAACTTGCATGCAGGCTTAAGCTATTCTTTAGATGCAATTGTCGAACTCATCTACCTTCCTGTCGCAAGAACTGCATAAAATGACTTACACTGACACAAGCAAACGAGCGGTCAGGTTACATCGATTCATATCGAACAAAGATTGCGGAAACGTCGAGGGCCAACAGCAAGGCAATGACAACCACGGGCGCTGCGTTGGGCACACTAACAGGTTACATCGAGCCGAATAGTATGTAAGGATGAGCTCTTAGATTGAATTACTACCTTCCTCTGGTCAGCGCTGCAGCGCAGGACTACGTAATGGACATAGGCGGCAGGTCGCTGGAAAGCATTGTTAAAAAACATAAAATAAAGCATCCACTTAGGTAAAAGACCGTGTCAAACTCCATGGGTGGTGGATGCAGGTTCTATTGAACGTGCATTCACCATTGCACTAGGTGAGCCCTCATACGAGGTGCGTGCCCCGGGTACTAAGCTAGGTGCCCTTGATTGCAGTACAAGTGAGCATATGGCGAATGAGAGTGCTTTTGCTTGAAAAAGATTCGTTGCAGTGAACGCACGTAAAAGAAGTCTCCTCTTTGTGGGTGCGAATGTGGTTCCTCAGGGTGCTTTGTTTCGAAAAGGATGCCTTGCAGTGGACACAGGAGAAGGGACGCTCCCCTGTGTGGGTGCGTATGTGGCTCTTAAGGTGGCTTCCACGCGAAAAGGATGCGTTGCAGTGGACACAGGAGAAGGGACGCTCTCCTGTGTGGGTGCGTTCGTGGGTCTTGAGGTTGACTTTATGGGAAAAGGATGCGTTGCAGTGGACACAGGAGAAGGGACGCTCCCCTGTGTGGGTGCGTACGTGGCTCTTGAGGTGGCTTCCATGCGAAAAGGATGCGTTGCAGTGGACACAGGAGAAGGGACGCTCTCCTGTGTGGGTGCGTTCGTGGGTCTTGAGGTTGACTTTATGGGCAAAGGATGCGTTGCAGTGGACACAGGAGAAGGGACGCTCCCCTGTGTGGGTGCGTTCGTGGTCCTTGAGAGTGCTTCGATGGGCAAAAGATGCGTTGCAGTGGACACAGGAGAAGGGGCGCTCTCCTGTGTGCGTACGAAGGTGCCTGATCACGTGTCCCTTGTGCTTGCTCACATATGTGCACAGCCGGCAGGAATGCATTTCGCCTTGTGTGGACACCAACGAACGGTACTGTAGCCCTGACGGTGACGACGTCGAGGAGCCTGCAAAGCCATAAGGAGCGCATGATGGCCATTCGAAGAACGCGTGACACTGTGAAACTAAGGCGGTGTGCAGGTAAGCCAACAGCTGTGCTGCGTATGTAAACCGCGCTATAATCTTACATACCCTATAATACCCAATAATCTTCCAAAAATCTTGCATACCCTATAGTACACATTAATCTTAATAATGTAGAATGGGAGGTCCTACTGCTTCCCATGCTACTTTATTTTCCCACTTTCCCACCATCTTCTTAGCCATCTTGAAAGATTATATAAGAGCTCCTTTTGTAGATAGGAGCTACGGTCGTGTAACACCCTTCTCATGGGGGCCTTTGAGCTATTATGAAAATATTAATCCTGGCCTAAACAAATATCACGCTACTCTAGTGCACCCGCCTGATAGCTGTTTTCGCACGAGTTTTGACAAATGCGGGCATATCTACTATGGTTATCAGATGTAAACACTGCCTGTTAAAATACAGGCGCTTGAATTCGGTGGCAGTGTGTGCCGGTGTACTTAAGGAGCTATGCTTACTTTTATTGCAACCATAAGCAACGCTTGCCGATTGAACTAATTACGCTTTTTTTCACATACAATACATGCAGGTGAGCAGGAGCACTTGACAAAACAGCGCATGAAGCGTATGTTGACAAGCGTACTTGAGTAGATCTTTATGTACGGATAGGGCGTCGCTATCTTTACACGCGTTGTCTCGCGGCCCTTCCTGTAAACTTATGTATGCGATTTTGGCGCATATTTCCATCCGTCCCACCAACGCTGCGTTCACGAGGAAATTCTGGAAAGTATGCGAACACCAATGACAGCGGTCGTATTTACAGTGGCACAAGGTTAAATGCGATTACCGACGAACGAAGAGCGTGCTCGCATCTATCACTGTGTTTTGGCCTTAAGTGCTAAATCTGTTTAGCATGAGTTGCTTCTCTGGTCACAATTTTACATGAAGGAGAAGTTTGGCTCTAAGTGTGCGGCTCCTCCTCTTTGAGCGTTACAAAGATGTGCCAGTGCTGAGCGAAATACAACGAAATCACCGCGACCTAGTCGGAAAATAAAAACATAATGAAAAATTTCCTAGGGCTAAAATAGCATCACATTAGAGATCATGGAAGGCATGGCAAAGATTTAAAATAATCAATTGCTTAGATGCGTCACCGCAGCTCGAGCATTGAACATTGAACGTACATGCAGAGCATGAACTAAAGGACAAACATACCACGGAATCACCAAGGAAGCCTATGTGCGAGATGATTGCATCTATGAGTAATTCTTCCTATTCAAACGACACACATATACAAACACGACGTGCCGTGGTGAACAATATTATAAACTATGGATATGGATGCACAAAGTCACAACAGGAACACAGAGCATTACGGGGCTGGATAACGAAGGTGACTACGACACTTCTGCTGTATACTCATTTCAGAAACAATTGGTAAGACAACAATGCGAAAACAATGTGGCACTACCAAATTGTTGCGATAACTTGCGATACTTGGAGCACATGGCTGGTGATCCTCTATACAGTCGCGACATCACTTTCTGCTGGAGACAGAGCTGATTCGTCGTGGTACCAAAAGAAAGCAAGATAGTCTCTGATGCACTGGGATTCAGTTGTGTCCCTCTAAGATCACACAGAACACTCCAGTGGCAAAAAATACCCCGGCCATAAGGAGTTCCAAGTAACGCATCTCACAAAGCACTGCACAAACATTTTCACTTCATCGCAATGCGCATCAAGGGAGGCTCCAAATGACAAGGGTGTCAATAACCACTATAGGCGGGGTGAATGGGTTGGAAAGAGGCACAATTGCATTGCGCATCACCGAAACACTGCTGCGAAATGCACTGTTTCCTTAAAAATTGCAATAGAATAACGGGGCGAGAAAGTAAATCTGCAATTTCAATTCGTCTAAAATAGCCAGTCCGAGGCAGTCCTCCAGATACCAATAAAATAATCAAGTTCTGAAAGAATAAATGCAAAGATGCCGGGCAGACAAGCGGCGATCATTTCTGAGGAATGCGGATGCTCAGATTCATTGCTGGCCGTGTCAAAAGGCGTGCCAGTTGTTGGATTCTCCGTGGAAGATTTGTATGCATCTGGAACAGAAAAGAGGTGAGCGTTAAAATTAGTGTACGCACACAGATTGCTAAGCGAATACCCAGGTATAATAAACTTATTGTGAAATAGAATCTCCCTAACGAAATTTATAAAGCGAATCTAGGAATTAGCCTTTCCTGAGAGCTATGTTAAGCTATGCATTGTTTGCTTTTTTATGTTCTGTGTTATGTGTATTACATAATCTGTAAGGAGATAATTCCGCTTGTGTATACAATACCGTTTCGTTAGTTTTCTCATTCTGCTCTCTTTCTCCTCTCAAAAGCAGGGCGATTTTTTCTTATTTACTCTTATAGTAGTGTTCCACACATGAGTTTTACGGTTGAATCATTTCTAAATGAAAGGTTGCCGGACAGGAGCTACTGTCTGGGTGACGTACTCTAGTCACGCACCTTACAGGCCTTTTGATATGTCTCTGAAGACAAGAATATAGCATTAATCAGCCAATCTATCAATCAATGAAGCAATCAATCAAACAGCCTTTCACGCTTGGTATTAACCTTTATACGAGCTATAAAATCACATTGTCATGAATAATGGTTATGGATATGCGATTGCGTTGACAGAACTTTACAAACGAACTGTACGCGCATTATTACCTTATTGGAAAGATAAAGCGCAAGCGTACAATAGGAACTCCAGCATATGAGTTAGTCGAAACTATAGAGGTGATTATGAACGGTAGTTCAACACCCTGCTTTGCAATAAGCAAGTAACATCACGATAACGATTGTTACGTTGCATATTCGTCTTGGGAAATCAACTACAGACAAAAGTGGACACAAACAACTTTCATTCTCGCGCTACATGTCGAAAATGCCCCCTTGGAAAACTTCCTAATGAAGTGCATGCATTTGAAATAATGTCATGAGGCAAGAAGGAAGCCAATAAGGCACCATATCCGCATAAAACAGCTTCTCGTTCCTGCTGAGACATCCATATCTGCACACTGCTGATCCTGAGGTCGTGCGATCGATTCTCGTCCGCAGCGGCTGCATTTCGATGGAAGCGAAATGTCGGGGCCCGTGCGCTGTGCCATGTCAGAGCGCGTTAATGAACCCCGACTGGTACAAATTTCCAGAGACTTCCACTACCGGCGTCTCTCATAATCATAGCTGGTTTTGGGACGTAAAACCCCCCAATTCTTCATAACTGCAGAAGATTCACATATGCAGTAGAAGTGATGGCTTCTTTACGTGTCAAAACCTCGCTATGATCATGTGGCTAGACCCCCTGTAGGGGAGTGTTCCGGAGTAGTCTTTACGACCTGGGGTTCTTTGATGTGCACTGAAATCAAAGTAAACACAGTCACCGAAATGCGGCCGCAGTGGCAAGGATTCGATCCCGCGACCTCCTGATGTGACAACTGTACCCAGCTATGTCTGGAAGCAATGCCATATGGACACCTAATTTATGTAACATATGCCATGGTATGAACGAACGCATTCATCCTAGAAATACAGCTACGTTTATCGAAATATCATATGATACATTCAATGCTCTGGCGCTGCTCGGCGTTGGCCGGTTCTGGTTCTCAAGGCGAAGAGCGGTGGCAGCGGATGCTGCACAGTGAAGTGCTGGCGAACCAACTCGGGGCTGCCCTCAGGGCCCGTGTAGTGGCAGAGAGGCTCGGCTTCTGTCCCGACGTGTGAGCGGCCTGCATCAGTCCCTCCGCTAGAGTGATCCCCCAGGACCTAATGAAGTTTTTCATACCATACATTCAATGAAGTATCTTCAATTCTGCAACGCTTATTTCATGAAGATGGATCACATTTCTCTTGCGGGAAAACAGTTTTACCCGGCAATGGCCACCATCAATAGCGGCATTTGGTCAAAACCACATCTTCCAACATTCTTTGTGCGACATTCATTCAATGGATTAGGCATGTGATTGGCGACAACAACTGATTGATATCAAAGCACACTAAAAAATGTAACATTCTATAATAAAAATGTCCTTCAATTTTCATAAATTGACGCGCTTCAACAACGATAAACCTTCGTCAGTGATCTTTGAGCCTTTGGCGAAATCCCATGACACGTTGTTGCTGGACACGTTCATTCTTTTGGAACTGGGACTTTCTTTACTTTCGTTTCTGAGAACCTGCAAAACAAAGTAAGCTTGTCATGTTAGCACACAGAAGCAGAAAACACCGTGCACTGCTTAAAGGAAGGTTACGTACTGTGCCCACTTAAAGGGGGCAACACACTCAGCTACTGGCGGTTCATCTAAAGGGGCCCTTGATGCAACACTTTTTGAACACATCAAGAAAACAGTACCGATCCATCCTGGAGGCTTGTGTGAACGCGCCAGGCGAATATTACTGCGCCCCATGTGCACCAGGCAATTTGCGATTTGGTTGTGGAACACATTTAGATAGCGCCGGCTCTTGTTTGAACAAAATACGTCATAAATGGCACGGGCTACAAAATACTAGGTGAGCTACCGCTGGAGAATTCCCGCGTGCTGTTGCCGCGGGTACCGGGGGATTGTGAACATAACGTGAGCGTGGTCACAAGCTTGTCACTGTTTAAGCTCGAATACTTTCAAAGAATAAGAGAACATGTCCCAATGTCATGACGCGTAATATAGTAGGATATAACTTTTAAAAAATCCACGCATGTCCACGAAGTGAACTATGACGAGTGGGCGAAGCACGGGGAATCGTTCGGTGTTACCGCAAATCACGTGTGACATTGCCCACTCATGAGTGGGCATGCGCTCCCACGTCGTAGATCGTGCCGAGTTCCGGAATACATTGAGTTGACGCTCACGCTGCGAATCATTCTCGTTCAGCTACGCACAAGAGAAATATTTCACCGGCACTACGTTGCAGGTCACCGGCACTACGTCGCAAAGTCGCTAGGAGACGCTGCTTGCGTCATCGTTGTCTCGCGTGCGATGGCGCCTTCTCGTTCCTAGCGGGCTGGTCCAGGGTTCATCGCAGTAAGAGCACTTCCATAGTCCGCGCGCGCCGTTCGCTCTCTCTCACATCAGACGACAATGTGTGTACTGCCTCCGGGATCGACCTGCACATGCACACACACCGTCTGACGGCAATGTCTGCATGATGGGCCACACACATGCTAGGGGCACCGCAGCGCCCCTAGCAGACTCCATGCAAACCAGAGCTACGGACAACGACGAGGGAGGGAGGGACAAGGCTCGGCCCTAAGGTGCTTCGCCCCTAAAACAGCAGTTTTCAACAAGGGCCGAAGGACCG
This sequence comes from Hyalomma asiaticum, assembly GCA_013339685.2. Lineage (NCBI taxonomy): Eukaryota > Metazoa > Arthropoda > Arachnida > Ixodida > Ixodidae > Hyalomma > Hyalomma asiaticum. The sequence goes on along the minus strand of CM023489.1, from coordinate 41,653,780 downwards.
CATGCGTCAGTGTTACTCCGCCAGCCTATCACCGATGCAAACGAAATTGTCATGAGATTTTTCAAAATGGCGGCGTGTTATGCTTTCGGCACCTGCGGAGCGTCTGCTCTTGAGTCGACTGATGACGATTTGCGGGGTTTAACGTCCCAAAACCAGCTCTGATTATGAGAGACGCCGTAGTGGAGGTCTCCGGAAATTTCAGCCACCTGGGGTTCTTTAACGTGCACTGACATCGCACAGCACATGGGCCTCAACATTTCGCCTCCATCTAAGTGCAGCCGCTGCGGCCGGGATTCGATCCCGCGACCTTCGAATCTGCAGGCGAGTGCCATAACCACTAGACCACCGTGGCGGCGCTCTTCTTGAGTCCTTTCACCGGTATAAGCTATGATGTGCGCGAGAAGCAAGGAAAAAAAAATATATGTGGAGTCTCAGCGTTTCCATCTGCAAAAAGCCACGGTGCCGTTTATTTCGCGCCCGAGCCCGTTTTATGCGTGAAACTTCGCTGAACTGAGTTGAAAAGCTCAGGTGGCAGAGCTTGCGGCGCCCCGGGTTTTCCCATTGCACGCGCTTGATTTCAGCTCAATCAAAACTGTCCTTTTCATGTTGTACTCTAATAAACGAATGGAGATATGCCAATTTCTGCGCCTTTTCATTATTTTTGCCACCCGCGCCTTATTTTGGTGGCATGGAAAGTTCAAAGAGGAACTATGGTAGCCTTCGCGGAGGTACAGGGGCATAGTGACTGGCGGTTATAACTGCGTAGGAGAGGCTTCGCTGCAGACTTCACGCCCCCTTTTCACCTTCATCGGTGTTGGTTGCAGCGCCCTCGGTCTGACGAGAGAAGACAATGCGCTCGGAGTGTAAAATTTCGCTTAAGGTTGACGCCGGAACTCCGGTAACACCTATCGGATTTGAACATTTTGCCTCAGGCAATTTTTAAGGTTACTCCGAAAAGTGTTGCAGGACCCGTTTAACTCTCACTTGTATCGGCTAACAAGACAGAATTAGGATTGCCGTTCCTTCTGCAGAGTATACGAACCACATTATATGCGAACCAGCACACATGCGTAGGTGCGACTATCACACAAGGCACAAAGAAGGAATGCGCGCGCATAATACATACTGAAGCACATCTAGAAAGATTACACCAGCGTAATGGCAACGCCCCATTCATATAAGTGCAATACACTCCAACGAGCGCAGTCCCCTGTTTTGCTGGCCCTTACTAGTGCCTGTGAAGTCAAAATGATTGGCAAAATTTTGCATGGTACAAACAATGCGATAGCCCATACCTACAATAGGGGGGAACACCGCCTTAATTGAGGCCCCGTGGTGTTGAGTGTAGTGCGCCCAAACATGAGAAACTTGTGTAAGTCCACTCGATACACTGGTGCTACGGACAGTAATTGAGCCCTTATCTTGAGCTTATCTGCGTGACGCTTTGCTGGCGGCGATAAAATGGTTCTTCGCTGGTCAAGCATGTCGGCGTGAGGTCAGGCGGCTACTAAGGGCAAGGTTGCTTACCTTTCGCGACACAAATTTCGTCTTACTACACGAAGCCCTGAATAACGCGATCAGCACTTGTACCGAAAACGAAAAATGCTAAACGTATAACCGAATACAAATAAAGTTAAAGATCTTTTGTTGCAATGTTCAAAGAAATGGGAAGAAGACGCCTCACAAGTTCAGTCTGATGTTTTCTTTGATCGATGGAAGACTGCCTGTCGGGTCTCGATGGATCTCGTCGCAGGCCCGCCAAGACACGGTGGTGCTCATCATGTGGTGGGGATGGCGACCGGCTGCCGCTGTGTGACCGAGGTGCGCTCCTTTGAGCAAGGGAAACCTGCAGACCACCTCAGGCAACAGGCGTTGTCAGCACGACGGTCTCCCTTAGGACCACTCTTGGTTATCACCTGAAGCAGCTCTAGCAGTGGCCGATGGGCAGGCGACACACACGCTTGCTGTACGCGCCGTCACAGCAGGGACCTCTCAGCGTCTCCAGCACTAACCGGCCAGCGCTTCGTCTTCTGGTCCGCCCAGGAACTGCGATGGGAGCTCCAGGAGCGGCGCAGTGGCCCGACACGCCCTCTATCTTCCGAATTTCGATCTTATCTGAGCATATGGCCGCTTTCTGAGCCTTGTGATCGCTCTTCTGATAGTGCTGCTACCGAGCGTTCGAAGCTGTTTAAGTTCACCCTAAAATATCTGTCGCGCCAGCTTGACCATAGCCGTAATTTATCATTTATCATGCAAATACCACGCGACATTGCATTACATGATTTGGGCAAGAATGTGCCACGTGATGTTTCGTTCCGTGATGTTGCCTGAAAGAATGTCCCGTTACTCTTGGATGCCTGATTTTGGCGAGAACATTCCACATGGCATTGCGTTGCGTGATTATGGTGGTCATGTTACGTGACACTGCGTTAAGTAATTTTTGGTTATCACGTGACATGTTTCTCCAAAATCACGTAATGCAACGTCACGTGACGCATGTCTGCCAAAACCTCTTAATACAACGTGACGTGATATCTTCCAGCCAAAATGACTTGTCCCAGAAATGTATCGGCTAGCTTCGCTGCGACCTGGCCTTGCGCGACATAGCGGAAGCTACGTACATTTCTTTTTCCAGTTTCTCCGTCTTTTTTAACATACGGCTGAAGGTCCTCAGCAAATCCTCAAGTGTGCTGACAGAATACCAGGACAAATCCCCTGCAAGTACTGCGTTACAGCACCCAACGTTGCGAGGTCATCTTCTTGTAGCCACGCCCCGCCACGGTCGTCTAGTGGCTATGCCACTCGGCTGTTTTTCCAAGGGTAGCGGGATCGAATCCCGGCCGCGGCGGGTATGCGTTTCCATGGAGGCGAAACGTTAAGGGCTGTGTACTGCGCGATGTCAGTGCACGTTAATGAACCTCAGGTGGTCGAAATTTCCGGAGCCCTCCACTGGGGCATCATATCTCATAAGCACAGCTGGTTTTCGCACGTTAAACCCCAGAAATCAAATCAGTCTTGAAGCAACGAGCCTATAGAGAGCTGCGAGGCTAGAAGCACGGTTGACAAGTCAAGTAAAACAATGACAAGTGCAACAGTCCTCCACTACGGCGTCTCTAGCAATCATAGCGTGGTTTTGGGACGTAAAACCCCACAAATCAATCAATCACAGGTAACACAGACGACCTATCACACTCTAAACTGCCATGACGGAAACTTTCCTGACGTGTATGCGCGTTGCTTACGTCAACTTTTTGAAACGCCTTGTCGCAGGAGGCTCGAAAGCATTGATAGACAAACTGTCTTAATGAGGGGAACTATGCCCAGCAAGGAAAAGCAAATCACACAGCGAAACGACTAGCGGCGTGAACAGGTGCAGGCCGACGATAAACTGACGAATGGTGAAATACATCGGCTTTAAACATTCGTCACGGAGCATTGCGGTATCTCGGATGTTCTAGATGACACTCAAATATGCGCCTCTGGCATCAGTTTGTAGAAGGATCCACACCGTTCCCGAAGCAGCATGCTTGCAAGAGAAGCGTAGCCTACGCTACGCCTCACAAGAGAGTCATAAGGGCGCCCGCCTCCCGTGAACAAACCAGGGCAAGGGCACGTGTCAATGTAATATCTGATTTTTGACAGGGAACCTGTTGCAGCCAGAGTTTCTTACTAAAATACTAGAGCGAGATCTGGCGCTGGTGTCTACGGGAGTTGCAAACAAGGCGCTGAGCCAGTAGCGCCAGTGTTCCCTCTAGTGTTTTAGTAGGAAACTCTATGGTTGCAGCCAGCCGTAAAATGTCGGTGGTCACCAGAAAGACGTCGCTTCGCGTCGCCTAGCAACCAGCCACATCATGCACAGTTGACGCAACACCTGCTCGACATCGCGTAGCCATCTGTGTTTTAAGTTACTAGATAAGCTTAGCCAGGCCATCGAAAGGATGTGACAGCGGCTTGATTGCTAATGAATATCGATCAATAATGCATAAATATTGGAAAATGTAGGGAATATCTTGACAGTGCATAAATTAGCTTTAGGGCATCTATATATCGTATGATAGCTAAATTCTGGATAACCGATAACCGATTGATAGCTCATGAATAGCTGATCGATAATCGATATATAATCAATAAATGTTGAAAAATGCAATAATGACATGGCGGTGCCCAGGTTAGCCGTGGAGGATGTCGATTTTGTGTCACAGCCGCTCCATAGCTCATAATTTATCAATAATCCATAAATGTTCACACTAACAATAGCTTGGCATTTCATATAGGTTGAATCGTGATTGCTAGACATGAGGATCGACTAGTTCTCGATGTGCGTTAAGCTTCGCGTTACATATCATAAACTTCAATAATTCCTTTCTTCATGATCTTCACGTGGCCATTCTAAACAAAACAGACGAACGACCTGGTCCAGACCAAGCAACTAACATTTCAGATTTTTAAATTCTTTGGATGAAATTATATTTATCCACCATTCAATCCCTGACACTGGATAAAATTACAGAGAGCATCAAAGCAGCAGTCACATTACACACTGATTCATATTGAAGAACAGCACGATGAACGAGGACGAAAAGCAAAGCAACGAGAGCAGACTAACAGCAGACCTAAATGGAGCAGACTAGCAGGTGACATTTAGCCGACTAACATGCAAGAATAAGCTGTTAGATTAAATTATTCAATTTATATCAACCTTCCGGCGCTCTGAATTGCAGAGCAGGACTGCGTGAAGTACATTCACGTTAAGCCAAACCCTTCGGACTCCGTGGCATAGATGTCAGGTCACTATAAAGTAATTGCTAAGAAAATTCAAAAAGACAGAAAATGTGACAAGCATCCACTTAGGTTAAAGAAATTAGTGAAGCTTGCACAAACCTGGACCAGACAAGAGCACTTGGCTGGTCCGGGTTTGTCTCCGGCACATCCGGATTTTGTCGTGGTCCGAGGCTTCGAGAAACACTAGGCAAAACACTGCGAGAAGAAGAGAACGCTTCTCCAAGTTCTGCACCGAGGTCAGCGTAAAGACGTTCGCGCAGAACCACGTACCGGTGCAGCGAGGAAATTGTCGAAGACAAACTGTTTTGGCATTCAACCAAGTCTTACGAGTAGGGTTAACGTCTTTCTGCAAAGCGCTTCAGTGGGCGTATGCCTGACGTGGGCTAAGCAGGAACGTCGACAGCACTGTAGCGGACCGCAAGGTAGCTCATGGCACGACGTAACGCTGTTACTCATGTGACGTAAGTGCAAGGCACAGACCTTTGTTTTGTGGAAGTAAAATACGCGCTACGGTGCACTCATATGGGTATCATAAGCGTTGTTCTTGAACTATTCTTACAGGATTGTGGAAAGCTTGACAAAGGTATGCCGTTTGATAGGAAAACGTATGTATTGTTTATTACATTGCTATGACTGAACTGAACACAAATTACAAGTTCAATTCACGCCCCACAAGCACAGTCATCACAACTGCCGGTGTGGTACGTTTATTTACTGTATATGCCGTGTGCGAGGAGTAGCCGTATGGTAGTGGTTGCACTTGGAACATCGTGGGTCCTGCTTCGATGTCCCTGGGCTGCTTGGTAGGAGGCGTGCGTGTCTGTGGCGAAGTTATATTTCTGTCGCACGCTGCGGCTAACGGGGTGGATTCGTTTCTAGGTGTGTTCTAATGATAGGCCAAATGTCAATTTCTTTTCGTCCTTGATTGACGTAGCTTTATAAAATGCGAACACCTAGCTGTAGCGCACACCCGCCTTCCACAGGATGCAGAAGTATGGGCCACACGTGATCTTGACGTACGTACACGATTAGTGTGTCTTGCTGTTGCTGTAAAGATCAGTCAGTCATGTTCGTTATACATTTATTCCCTACTTCTCAAATATCGGGATATACCACCTGAACAAGACGACCAGGAGAGCAGCAAGACGTAATCGCACAGACAGACAGACAGACAGACAGACAGACAGACAGACAGACAGACAGACACGGTTAAGGTGACAAGTTCGTTCAGAAGTACTTCGCATTTAATACGGTGTCAAATTCCGTGGCTGCTGGATGGACGCTTCATTCAAGGCAACTGAGAGCACCTTCCGCAAACGAAAACCATCGCCTAGTGGCTTCCTGCCCATGGCTATAAGGTGCCCTTGTTTGTATTACAGGTGCTCATATGGCGGATGAGAGTGCCTCCGCTTGTAAAAGGTGCGTTGCAGTGAACGCAGGAAAAACGACGCTCGCCTTTGTGGGTTTGAATGTGCTTCATCAGGCAGCTTCGACGCGAAAAGGACGCCTTGCAGTGGACACAGGAGAAGGGACGCTCTCCTGTGTGGGTGCGCAAGTGGGTTTTGAAGGTGCTTTGTTGCGAAAAGGACGCCTTGCAGTGGACACAGGAGAAGGGACGCTCTCCTGTGTGGGTGCGAATGTGGTTCTTGAGGGTAGCACTCTGATTGAATGCAGCTGGACAGTGGTGACACTGGAAGGGGCGCTCTCCCGTGTGTATTCGAAGGTGCCTGATCACGTTTCCCTTGATCTTGCTCACATAGGTGCATCGCCGGCAGGAATGCAGTTGGCCTTGTGTGGACACCAAGGAACGGTACTGTAGCTCTGAGGGTGACGAAGACGAGGAGCCTGCAAAGCCATAGAGACCACACGTGAATGTGACTGGAATGACGTATGACGCACTCCATTAAACTGCAGTGCTGAACCAAACAATCGAAAGTTGCGCTGCACCTCTAAAGGAAGCTATCTTTTAGTGCTCACAGTGGAGTCACCTAATACCGTCATCGCACTACTTGAGCTTTACCAATCTGTCCAGTGTCTACTGCGGTAGAAGCATACGAACATCTCTTGCCAGTAACTAAGGTTCCGACATGAATGAGACTTCGGTGGTGTAGTCAAGCAGCTATCTTTAATGTTAGGGGTACCTCAGAAAACACCGATTAACTTATCATTGAACTTTCTTCCACGCATGTATCCGTACCATGCGACACGTGACACATGAACTCGTACATCATACCAATACTCGTATTTGTTTGTTTATCGTGGCTACTGTTCGAGCATATCCCCCTGGTTAAGACTTGTTATCCCGGGTCTACAGCGCCTGGACACACACGCAGCTTCTCGAAAGTTTCCAAGTGATCCTCTTACACTGTATGCACGCGGTGTATATCCAAGCAAATTTTGGAAATAACGTCATCACCAGCGCTAATACCCGAATGAATTGGGGCACAGGCATAACAGCCGGCGCTTAGCAACGAGCACGTTAGCCGCGGTCGGTCTTCTGCGAGTATTAAATGACAAAACTGCGGGAGGCCACTTGGTTTTTCAAGGACATGTTTACAAAATGCAAGAGTGTGGATTCAGTATTTTTTAGCGTCATAACCACACGAAAGACTGCCCAACAAAATACAAGTATGTGAAGTTACTGGGAAAAAGTTGAATATCTGAAAAAGAAAGCAGATTTATGATGATAAGGCTGGCATCGCAGTTTCTGGCGGAAAGCAAGGCAACGCAAGGGCATTGCGAAAAACACATTATTTCCTTCGCTCACGTACTACCACAGTGTTCACAATTCTGTTTAATATTTACGTGTATGGCTTGAACGAAAGCATACAGACACCAGGAAATTATCAATAAAATTTCTTCGGTAGATTAAAATACCGTCCCCTACAAAACTACACAAATGAGTAAATATTTAAAATTATCGCTATACAGAACCCATCTCAATAAATGAATAGATTGTGCATATTAAAGAAATATTTAAAAATCCATTTCGCATACCCCAAATGAACAAATTACGTGAGGTGTGTTAGAATGTGCGATCCCTGATCAATTAGAAGCTCTACATGCATTTGACACATGAGAGCACTCGCACCACTAGCACACCAAGTGAACCAACTTATAATGCAATATACGAATCGTGTAAATGGTTAAAAAGATAGAAGAGAGTGGCGATATGTGCGGTGGGGAAGAAGTACGAAACCATTTGCAAATGCAATAGGAAAATCGCTGCTTCGCGATTAGTGACACGTTAGGTGACAGGAAAATCGACACTTGCGTGTTGAATAACAGTTTCGTATTAACATTCTGAAGCATAATAATGCAAAGAACATGAAGTGCTGCAGTGATAAACTATAGAATAGTCAACAAGATTTTTGCTTTAGAGTGGAAGATTATTGGCGACGTACAGCATTTTGACAGCAATGCACCACTATGCCATGTGTCGCGGTAACATGCCTACAAAACCGTTTCTCGACAGTACACTAACACAAAAATACACAAAGCTGGAAACGTGCAATTTCAAGACGTAATTGTTACTTAGCGAGGACCAGTGCATTGGAAATGGAGGCGCAATTACTGTACGCCAAGGGATGGATTATGCACTGCAATAAATCTTGTAAAGTTTTTCAAAATGGCGATAGGCCGAGGCACAAAGCGAAAATGCGATGTCAGATCTCTCAAATAACACATCAGTAACAGGCATCAGTGCGGATGGCTACATTAGCAAGTCTGAAATTCATGAAGAATCGATCAGCAAAAAAGCAAGACATCTGCATGTTTGGGGTGCTGCGATGTAGTTCTGACAATGTCCGACAGAGGCAGGCCACTTGGATTTTCCGCAGATTTCGGCTCATCTGGAAAGGAACAGAGAGCAATGTTCAAATCAGCACACGACACGACATTTTACACTTGATATCAACATTAGAAAGGAACAGAGAGCAATGTTCAAATCAGCACACCACACGACATTTTACGCTTGATTTCAACATTACTTGGTGCCAATGAAACATTGAATTACTTCAAACGGCTGATAATGCCCGTTCAATTTGTAATTGCGTAAATAAATTCACTAACAAGTTACGCCTATCTGCTTGCGTTATTGAAGAAAACCGGAAGTATTCGGCAGTTCAACGCTGCTGCCGCGAATGTGCCAACTTTCGAAAGAGCAAATCAAGGTGGTCAGTATTTGCCTACTTTGCTTAGTGGCCTAGAATGAAGAGCAATTTCAACTGGCATTGCAGCATTTGATGTAGATGTACAGAGTTTGATTATTAACTATGCTGATAAGAGATATCCTCCTGGAGCGCCAGAAATAATCCAGCGCGGCATTTCAAAGAGGGTGGAGATACGTGATAGGGACGTTACGGACACAAAACATTGGGGGGCACCATGTCCGCGCAGCAAAGGTATTCTTTTAGTGTCTTTGCTTGTTTCATTGGGTAAACACCAGTAATGATAAACGGCAGAAGTTAAAAATTATTGTAGGTGATGGTGTCCACGTAACGATCCCCTGAAGGTGCACTGAAGAGGACTGCAATGGAATGTGACATTTCATAAAGATTCATTGAACCATAGGAAAAGACGATCCTGGAAAAAACTGTTGCCCCATATTTTTCAGTCACCTCGAAATACTATTCCATGGCAGTTACCATCCATATTCATTGCCTTCCACGACAACTGGTGTGACGTCTTTCGTACCTCAAAAAAAAAAAAAAGAAAAGCGGATACAGCAGTACAAGAAAATCTAAGAAAGGGTTCACATTTTATTCCTACGTAACCCTAGCTCATAGGTATCCGCTAACTACATCAGGTTGCCATTGTTCAACGTCTTGCAGGACACAATGTGCGAACCGCAGCCCATTCACACGCATAAAGAGGGCGCTGTTGTAAACAGGGCACAAGAAGTACGCAGCTTCTGCTAGGTATTTCGAGGCCAGATGTCAAAGAATCTGGCCGATAGTTTACTAAAATAGGTCACTTGACGGTCACGTGAATATTTCGGCGGCAACATATCGCGTAATATCGCCAAATCACGCGACACAGTGTCCTGTGATATGTTTCGACGAACACGTGGTATTTCGGCGGCAGCATTTAATACCCTAAAATCACGCGACACAATGACACGTGACATGTTCCTACCAAAATGACGCAACGAACTGTCACATGACATGCTTCCGCCGAAATCACATAACGCAAGGTGACCATAGCGTGATGCCTGACAAATTACGGCTAGCTTAAATAGTTTCGGCGTTAAACTCGCAGGCCAGAGATTTTACGGTTGGATTAAAGATCTTCGCTGCTGAAAGAACGAATGCGAAAGAACGAATTCTGAAAGAACCAAATACACAGTGCAGCATGAAGAGAGCAGCAAAATGTTCACTAAGATAGACACATATGCCAAGGAAAAGAATTTCCTAAAACACATTTCCGCCCGTAAAAACATATTTCCAGGAATAAGTGCCAGGACCAGCCTAGTTTAATGATACACGCCATTTTGACGGACAGCCGATTAAGTTCGACAACATGGTGTTGATTAGTTGCTGTTAAATCTAAGCTACAGGGTGTATTTGCACTTCCACACACTCGAAACGCTGTTACCACGGCCGGTATCCTAATCCGCCTGCCGAGCATTGGGCGCCAGGCGTTATTCTCTGTAACAAAACAGTCATTTGGTTGTCGCGTATGCTTGCGCGTGACATCAGGTGGCTGTCAGCGGACCAGGTTGTCGAGTTGGAGGGAGCTAAAACTTGTGTTACTTGACAAATGGGGACGCCACAAAGCTGTAGCGTAGTGAGCATGTGTACCAACACGGAGAGACACAGAACACGTAACTGAACACAAATAAACTTAACGCAGGGGAGTGCTCAAGGAATTGAGGAAAGGACGTCTCACAAATTCAGTCCGACGCTCGCTTTGACTGACGGAAGATTCCCTTTCGCCTGGGATGACAGTCACCGAGCTAAGACACTGCGGCAGGTGTCGTCCTCTGCACCATGCGACAACGGCGCCAAGGCATGACACCGGGGCGAGGTCGTGCGAGCACTCGTCCTTCTCAGATTCCCCTAACAGCGGCGTCAGACCACCTCTACCACGAAGAGGTATCATCCTGGTCACGGCATAAAGCCGCTCGAGCATGTGGCAATAGCGAGGCAACACCCACACGTCCTCCACACGGCTTCACAAAACGAGCCTTGGAGCGTCTCCAACACCAGACAGGCACCGCTTGGTCATCCTGTGCGCCCAGGAACACCAACAGAAACTCCAGGGACAGCGCACTGGCCGGTCGTGTGCTACGTCTTCCGAGTCTCGAGCTTGTCTGCGCCTACGGCATCGGTCTCGCCGTTCCATTTGCTTGCCACTTCGAGCGTGCCAACTTACGCTGGCTCCTCTTCCTAAAGACTTTCAGACGAAGCTGGAAGAAAGAACATACTTACGGAACGTGGTAGGACGCATTTCTACCTTAAACGAGCACAGTACACAGCAGACTCGCCAAACAATGACAGGAATGACACTGGTCTTGACATAGTCCTTTTGTTTTTTTCACACGTCCCGCATATCACGCGGTCTCTCAAATTCCAGCTTTTTAATCCTTCACGCCCAAGTACCATTTTCGTCTCCTCGACCTATCAATGGTCAGACTGGTCCATATCAGTACAGATTATTTTGAAAGAAAATCTTGCGAAGTTCATCTTGCTATTTCGTTTGATAGCAACGACTGCCTTAGATGAAATCCTGCCATCCTTAAGAGGCGAAGGCGTGGATACAAATGACTTGCTTAAGCAAATCACGTGAACAGCGGTGCTAACGAATGGTGACAACGGAAGAACGTCTTTACAGCCTAAATGCTTATATTTTGTTGCGAAGAGCGACGTTACACTTTTTAAAGAAATCCGCCCAGTGCCCTGTGCTGCAAGTTATCCAATTTCCTATCTTCCAACAATTCAGTACATTTATTTTACAGGCGAAGCACTTTAAGACCCAGCTTTGTCATCGACTCTCGATGTCAGTGGTGAAATTGTGTGGGCCCATCCTGTAGGCGGTGCACCGAGACAGTGTATGTATAGGGTTGTCCTGTCAGAAGCGATTCTAACTAGTCTATGCTAATGTGCCCGGGCTGTCGCCGTCTAACGTCGTTGTCGTGGCCACGGTAAAGCAAGCCCATTAGCAGCAACTGATGTTTCCAGTGGGAAGCACCGACGCATCACCACATGTTGCGCACCTTTGCAGCTTTCAAGCTGGTGATTTCTTTTTCGGCGGTCTCGTCGTTGAAAAGTTCGGGGGCTTCAACACCCGCGTGTGGCGCAGTCGCTGTGTCGAAATATATCTCTGGTCTTTACGTTTTCTTTCCGCTTAGTGTGCTTTGCTTTCTCAAGGCTATCAGCGCCAGCTCTGTACGCAATAGACCGATCTCACCGCGCAGTTTCACTGCGCCACCGCTGCCGCAGTGCATGCCGGAACTTGTAGTACTCGCGGTGGTCGCGGTACGCTCAAATGCGTGGCCGCTGCATCGGCGAACGGCGCTAACGAGCTTTATCGGCCTTCTTTCGAATAGTTGTGATGGTTGGATTTACGTCCTATGTGCCGGGATGCTACAGGAACAGCTTGAAACAAAACCGCGTCGGTTTTTCTCGTGTTCGCGCAGAATGTCATGCTCCGGCAGGAACTCGTGCGTCGGACAGACCGGCTCGTGCAGCACACGGCTTGTCCAGCAGTGTTTGCGAATTTTTTTTTTTTATGCACGACACTTTAGAAATGCCCTACAGCGTCATAACAGCTCAGGCACATCACGGACGTACCGATCAGTGACCGCAACGATTCATATATCGTGTGCATGATCACCTTGCCGGGCGGTCTCCGCCACGGCGTCGGAGTGGATACAGCTTGTGTTCTCGACAAAATTGTGCTCGCTAGAAAATGCTTAACCTCTTGCGAGCGATAACGACAGTCAAGCGTCAACGTGAACGAAAGATGTGTGTTATGATGTAATGTGATATGTGTACTGTAAAAGTGACCCTATATGTGTGATGTGATGTATTGTGATATGTGTGTCCGTGCCCGAGTACTTGTATTGATGAACTTTGATGAACTGAACGTAACTTTGTGATGTAAGCCACCCTGTAAGAGAAGAGGAGTAGCCGGCGCCGCACGTGGGCACCAACCTCTCCTTAAATTACATTTATTAAAAAAAACAGATTTGATACAGGCCCAGCTCACATGCTTTACGCTGCGCAGGGCTGTTGCTACGCCACGCCAGCATCAATAGCAGCCATCGGTGCCGCCGGTGTTTCGGTTTTCAATGCGTGATTTTATTGCGAGCACAAGTTCAAGAGTAAATACCAGTGACAAAACGTGTCATCTTATGTGGCGAGAGCGGCCTGCATGGGGTCTTACGCTTGCTGAGTTTATGTCGACACAGTTTTGAAGCGGTAAGGCCTAGCGACGACATCGGCGCCGAGCCTTCGGGTCTGAGGGCGGCGGGCAGAGCGGGCTACCGCTTTTTCGTCGTTTTGCACCTGTCGCCAAAGTTACTCACCGACTCATCCGTACTTTATGCAGCAGGAACTGCTTGTCGTTTGCGATATTAGCAGCGGCCCGTAAGCTTTCGCTAACGGTGTGCGGCAGGTCATCGTTCCGCTAAGATGGACGCGCCTTTAACCTCTTCATCGCGATCGTTTTCCACCAATTCACATCTAGCGCTTCACTGTGATCGAATCCCTGTACTAACAACACACTGTGCATGTGAAGTTTTGCTTTGACAAAACAAGCGCAAAATTGCTCCTTCGACTGAGTCTTCACTTTTCACCATTCCGCGCTCTTGGCGTTCTGTCTCTGTACGATACGTGTTCTGAGGCGTCTTTACTTGTTTTTTTATTGCGAATTATTCAGCGAATACGGGTAACAGCAATTCGAAGCGACAGGGGCGCACGGACTAACGACGAGACCGCGACCAGGTCGCATGTTTACATTCCAACCTTTTTATTTTCTTTTTTTTTCTCTCTAACAGGGCTACATCGCGGGACAAATTTGAATGAAACACAGTCACAGGAGGTTCGGACATCGTTTTCTGACGCGTTCAATCGTCGTCCACGCCAAAGGATTCGTGAAAAACGACAGTAGACTTATAGCATGCAGCACGCACAGCCGTATCAGCTGTGCTTTGAGAACTACAACTAAGATGGCGGTGGCGCCGCTCCTGGAAACTCGCGCATGCGCAGATCACGCGGTGAGATCGGTCTATTGTCCCACGAGAAAACCTTGGCTGGTGCATTTTCTGTCGCGTTACTGGTTGCGTTGCACCATTTCATCGTACAGACATCTGTACTTGCTTTAGCAGAGCACGTTTCCGAGTCACCACACCTCCTGCGGCTCCGCCGTTACGTGTTTCGTGGCCATAATATGCCATAATATCTGCGAACTGAATTGCAGGAAATTGCGGTTTATCGTCATTTGGCAGTGTTTCTCGGTATCCTTACGACCATAACCACAACGCCACTGTGGGGAGTCCTAGTACAGCCTGGTATATAGCTCCTCCGTTGGCAGATGATGGCCACTGGGTGAATAATTCATAGGACCGGCGTTCGTATGGCTCAAAATATGCTATGTAGGTATATGTGAGCCGGGCCTGGGTGTGGACACCGACGTACCGTTACGTGTCGCTGTGTAGACTACGTACGTAACGTCGCTGAGGTGGTCGAATGCGACCAAGAGGCCAGTGTAGTGGGCCGAAAACTTCTCGCACACACCATGCTTAAGTAGCTGTTTCGGAGGGCATCTGTCAAGATTGGACCTTCGAAGGTTCCTTAGATCGACGACGGGCGATCAGATCGGTTCTTTCGGGGCTACAGTGATTCGGAGTCCAAGGTTAAAAAGTCCGTAACAGGAAGAACAGTGTCGAGACGGCTACGAGCGCAACGAGCGTGGAGCATATAGATGTATGCTATAGACAGTCGTTTCATGGTTCGCGGCGTTGTATGCGCTAGTGGTGCAGGGCGTTAGACTTCGCTGCACAGAAGTGTTGACAAGTTGTGGTTTCGGTCGACCGAACTGACCATTCTGACACTTGGGCTTTGTCAATGACGAAATTTTCTTTTTGATAGAGATGGCGTGCGAGGGTGAATCATGAAGGCACCCACTGGCTTTGTTACCACTGACAGCGGCCATTTGATGCGCCTTTCAAAAACATGCCATTGAAAACGGCAAATCGTATCTCCTGCTCTCTCAAGCCCTCGAATATAATAAAGTAGTGTGATATCTACTGCTCAGTTCTTTCTTTCTTTTTGTTTTGCTCGGGCGATTTACGTTGGCGAATGGTGCAAGCTACTTTCTCTGGAGATTTTCGACGCAAAAACGTGCTTTTTGCTAAAGCGATGAGGCTCTTTCACGCAGTCGCTATTGGCCTCGAGATCTAACAGTCGGCGCCTAGCGGCGAGTTGACGAAGCTCCCAAGCGTGTATAGCTCATTGCGCCGTCTCTCGTCTGCTAGCCACTGCTCTTTTACATGCGCGCGTACGCCACTCATATCATCCAACATGTTTGTTCCCTCAGCCGGTTCAATGTTGAACGCGTTCATGTATTCTTATCTAAGCATAAACGTATTATTAGTTATAGTATTATCGGGCCTTTCGCTGGTGTCTGTGCTCTTTCTCAAAATCAATGAACGCCTGTGTCGTGAGCGTGCCATGTCATCGTCGCACCTTCGGTTCGGCACAGTTATTTCACTTTGGCTGCTGCTGTACATTTCAAGGATACGGCAAAGTGCTCTTAGCCTCCTTCTCAATAAATTAAGCGGGAAACATGAACGTGTAAATGCAATGGTGCAGCGATATCGTCTCGCGACATGTGATTGTGAGAATGACGGAAAATAGCAGAAGCTTTTCGCTTGAAGAATACATGTTTCTTTTTGCGTACCTTAAAAAGTAAACCATTTATTGTCACGGTCACGCAACTAATCATGCGTAGAAAGCGATGCGTTTGAGTATTAAAACGTTCACTCAATATAGG